>JAAAKL020002087.1:0-27606 GCA_010016065.2 Carybdea cf. marsupialis auct. non (Linnaeus, 1758)
TTACTCCCTTAGTCAGGTTCTCTCTCCGAGTTACCCGTTAGGCAACGGGACTATTTGCCCATAGTTGGGTATCTGGTACCTACCCATGAGGTACTGTGCGCAAGACACACACAGATTTATAGCTATTTTCCCATAGCTGGAACCCTGGCCGGTGCTACCACTCCGGGTCAGAGTGGACCAGGGAGCTGTGATGACTAAGGGGTAGCTCCACGTTCCCCAGAACTCCGGATCTCCCGAACCAGAGCCTCATCACCGGTTGCAGTTTAAAGTCATACCCAGGACAGAATTCAAATATCAAATGAAGTATTAATTCACGATAGTTAAAACTTGCGCATTTTACAAAGTCGCAAAGTGACTGGTCAGGAAAGTTTGTCTTGGTTTGGCTACAAAGCATGGTACAGTAATGTGCATCCAAAAACAAAGGTGCCACAACAACTTGCGTGTTTAATTGATATGGCATAGCCCCTTTCTGTTGATTGAAATCCGACAAGATGCTGACTTGGATGTGTGTGAGATCAAATTTCCGCAACTGCAAATTCACCCAAAATCACATTATTAGAGCACAGCGAGTAAAACTAAAACATTGTCATAATACTAATGCTTGAATATTACTAAAACTTTATATATGTTACTTTCTTAATGCTTCACAACTAGTTTTGAACCTGATGTGTCGGGTCACAAGTGG
Organism: Carybdea cf. marsupialis auct. non (Linnaeus, 1758); assembly: GCA_010016065.2. Taxonomy (NCBI): domain Eukaryota; kingdom Metazoa; phylum Cnidaria; class Cubozoa; order Carybdeida; family Carybdeidae; genus Carybdea; species Carybdea cf. marsupialis auct. non (Linnaeus, 1758). Next base: position 686 of record JAAAKL020002087.1, read on the forward strand.
TTACAAGGCCGCTACAGTTACATCCATGGATCTTCTTGAAGTTCTTAGCCTCTGTAACAAACGAGTATTTCCCGTAAAACTTCAAACTCTTGGAAATGATCGATCCTATATAAGATTCTTGTATAAGGCAATGCGATATTTTAGATTTGAACTACTGAAACCAACGATAATTTATTGAGTTCTTTTTATTTAGGATGATCTACAGGGTTGGCATGACTATCAAGGAGGTGAAAATCCGCGGAAGACCAAGGGAGAGAGACATATGTAAGCTATTCTGTCTGATATATATTTGCCTTATTCCTAAGAATAATACATATTATAATATTCCCGGAGATAGGAAATTTTTTGTCTCATGTTCCTGTCCAAGTCTGATTATCGCAGATTCCCCCTCTTCACGATGATTCTTTACAACTTTTAATGTGCTTTGTATGATGAGCCTGATGACTTTATTGCCATTGTCAAGTAACATAGCGTAGAGAGGCTTGTCTCCAGAATTGCATAGAGCTGGGTTTTGATGTCCGCCCGTGTTGGATTGATATCTTATGTGATGACTTGTGAAAAAGAGTTTGTTAACATCGTAGGTCACCCACCTCAGTTGGTAAACCACTCGCTGCGAATGCGTGGGTCACCTGTTTAGCTTTTTATTTCTTCAATAACTTTTCAAAATAGAACTTTTAAATGCTATATGTTTGTTTACTATATGTCATTTATTCATTTAATAAATCGTAAATGTAAATTTTTAATTGCAGTACGTAAGTGCAGTATAACTTCTAATTAACAGTCCGATTATCAAATATAAACTGGTCAAAGGGACTTTTGTGTTGTTTTTGGTTTTATTTGGGGGTGGCTTTGAATCGAAGGAGGTCTATCAAAAGTTTACGAAAACATGGAATATAGCGTTGGGGTTTCAGATAAGGTTACAATTATCGTGTCCAAGAAATGTTGTTATCAATAAGTTAGTTATTATTGAAGTCATGCAAATGTAAACACGTGCCTTGCCATCGTGGTGTTTGATAAATGTCGTATTTTTTCAATTTTGTGAATGTTAAGAAGGTGTTTGAAAAAGCAGGGGCGTTTATGAGACGTTTTACCATATACAAAAGTATTTCAAATATACCTGTTGCCAGGAGGGACTGACGTCTACCAAATGACCCCGCACACTCGTCACCGGACGTTTGCCACTGCTCTCGCGACCCATTGCAGCAAAGAATTTATCGCTCTAGCTGTCATGCTCGTGAAACAATGAATTTATGATTCAAAGAAAAGATCATTTGAATCTACACAATTTTTGCACGAAAATCTATAGCTGTTAGAAAATCTAATAGTTTCTGTAGAAATAATATAAATATTCATAGAGAGTATTTTTGTGGCCTATCTGTATCCCATGTCATTTATGGACTACTTTAAAGGTGCAGTGCTTATGGGAAGGCTTTGCATCGTAAGAAAAGACATGGGTATTTAAAATTTTATGGTTACAGCTAGATATCTGCTTATCAGGAGAGACGATGAGAGATTGCCAACTAGATCGGGGCTTTTATTAGAATAGATACGACAGCGATACAGTAATACGGTTGGTAACATGGTATCACTTTTCTCTGGATCTCCTCTAGCTAGAATTAAGCCAGCAGTATTTCCAAAGTTTAAAACTGCAGGAAACATCGGAAACATGTTAGTTCTGTAGAGCTTTTTTCGTCTGACACTCCTCAGAGTACCAAATCGTCAGAATTGGAATTGAGAAGAAATCAATAAAACATATTCCAAACTGTGTGTTGAAAGTAGCCAATTAGAAGTCCTGCTGTTAGATTTGTGTTGTTTTGACCACTCTGTGTCTGTGGACAGACATTGAATTTCACCTTCGAAAAGGAGGTAAACAACTCTTTGCCAATCCTTGTCTTTTTAGTGGAGAAGGATAGCACTAAATTCGTGACCAGTGTGTATAGGAGACTTGCATTTTCTGGTCAATACATTTCTTGAACCTCTTTCGAGCCCAAAACATGGAACGTGAACCTCGTCAAAAGTTTTGTTCACGGCGCATTCATGATCTATTCCAAGGAAAATTGAAACAAGAAATTGATACAATAAAAACAGATTTTCCTTTCTAATGGCTATCCTGAAGATGTCGTCAACTTGACCATCAAGGCAAAATTATCGTTGTTTTCCAGTGAAAAACGTTTTGGACCAAGGAAATGCCCCGTGTTCTTAAAACTACCCTAGTTTGGTAACGTTTCACTTCGATTTGAAAACTAGATCAAAAAGGCCGTAGAGGGTGTTTTGGCGCTGTTACCCCATGCGTAGTTTATGGCCGTAAGAAAGCGTTCTCAACTAACCACAAAGACTTTTTTGCCTTCCACAAATTGCAGCATCGTTGTCTAGTAATTTTCTTGCAAATACGAGGCTGGCTATGTCGAACGAACCGACTTTGAGGTTAGTTGATACGATTCCGTCCTGTATTCGACAAGGATCAGCTCCTAGAAGGAAACAACCACCCCAGGTCTCTAAAACTGAAAGCACTGCTAAGCAATGTAACTCTACTATAGGGCATCACTTGCTTGAAAACGCAGACTGTGTAAAATTGTATACGGATGACCGCTTGCGCAAAATCGGTAAAGCTGGGTCTGCTTTTCACCTAGCCGCCCTCAATATCCACGCACATCAAAGCAAGAAAACCGTTTGCTTTGCAGGCAAAAAGAATTTGTCTTTTAATTGGGCCTTTTCAGTTAACCATTCAGTTCCACAAACACTGAGTGGTCAAAAAAAACAATAATCTAACAGTTAGACTTCTGATTGGCTACTTTCAACTCACAGTTTGGTATTTGTTTTATTGATATCTTCTCAGTTCCAGTTTGGCGATTTTGTACTCTGAGGAGTGTCAGACTAAAAAAGCTTTTCAGTACTAACATGTTTTCGCCGTTTCCTGCCGTTTGATTCTTTTGTACCACCGACAAACTTGCCAAAGTTTAATTAATGATAAACCGAAAACGTGATTTGGGAATCGTGGACTTAATATTTAGTCGTTAACAGGTATACACTTTACAATAATTTGTTAAGGGCAGCACAAAAAGCTGATAAGGATAGAGAGAGCAAACTTTGCAGTCCAAGATAGTACGGTGCTCTGTAGCATGACATAACATTATTCTGTGTGACGACGGAAGGCAATCAATAGATTGACATTTTTTAGTATGAAGAGCTGGTTCAACATTAGAAACGTGTGGCATTATATGTGGTTCCATTTAATTTGTTATATTTTCTCTTTCGTACAGCGGCTGAATTTATCAGGAATAATCCCGCAACTACTCATCGCTTGGTAGGATGGCTATTAAGAGACATCCGGGTGTTACTTGGAGAAAATGAAGGACATATCAATTTCGTAATGCACTTGATCCTGTCATTGATCACAAAGTATGTATTTTCACGTTACTGTTTAGCTCCAGTTTGTTGCTATTTTCTATGCACCCATCAACCACTGTTTGCTTTCATGTATGCTGACTCCCTGATACGGAATTTGTCAATACTTGATAATCTTTCATAATCTCATCTCGTGAAAAGCAATTTCATTACTCTGTCAAGTCGTAGTGAAAATGGGGTTTGTAGAGGCTGCATTCCAGATGCCATTTTTTGCCATATAACAAGCATAAATGCACCAGTTACTCTTCTCTTGATGATCGATTGTTTTTAATGGTGACATTGAAGTCCGTTGGGGACCATCACTCGTAATATCATAGCACAGGGTGTTAGAAACTCCTAGAAACCAACAGACCTGTAGTAACTTGGGAGTCGTAAAATAAAGTGTTTTTAGTACTAACTTCGCACTCGCTCTGTGGCAGGTTCATTCAACGACACCTTGTAACTGACATTTGCCCCGTACGTTAGACCTGCAGTTGACATTTTTTCTGATTCCCAGCCTGGACAATTTAGACACGCAGCATCCATAAAAGATGGTTATGGGTTATTTCCATCATCCCTTCCTCCCAATTTTACACCCTAGTGAGCACAATAAGTTCACATTAGGCTGAACGATATTACAAAAAGACCCAGAATCGAACCTCTCAACCCCATTACTTTTTGGAATGTACTTTGGGATGTGCCGATTGAGTTGCACTAAAATTTTTACGATTCCCGACGTTATAAACATCTACCATCTATGACTAAATTTCTTTCCCGGTCCAGATGCTGTTTAGGAGGTATGGCATGATGTGAGGAATCGAATGCATGCATGTAATAAATCTTGTAATACATTTTGTATCGAATCCTTATGAGCGTTAACCCATGGAGATAAACATGGCAAGCTCAACCGTTCGGATCCCTCAATTGAGAGAGTGATTGAGAAACATTTAGAATATGGCCAGTGTTCCCGCAACATTCTTTTCGCGCAACCCCTTGAAGACAACTGTAGACAATCTGTCGCCCACCTTCCTAATTTAGGTAACTTTATGCTTCGATCAGTGCGTTTTGCGAGTTCTCTTAGAAGAAAGATTAGAACTTACATACAACTCAAAATAGGAGATTCCTTAGATCTCAGTGCATTATCAAAATTCTTGTTTAGCCCTTATTACACATATCAACTTAAAAGGCGCCAGTAAAATGTTCCATGCAGTCTATTGACATAAACGTAAATTCCTGTGCTATTCTCACAATATCCACTTTTCTATACAACGGTAGAACAACGTTTTTCAATTTCAGTAAGGTCATGCTAGAGTGGTATTGCATTTGACACACTCAAATGAATTCCACGTATGGTGCTAAGGACCTAGGATCTAAATAGCATATTGTAGATGGGAAGATCAGTATGTTCTCAACCCGAGAAAGCTACGGTTTTACTAATAGAGCTTTGGGTATTTATTGCTATTCGGAGCAGTGATTTCCGTGGTCCCACGTACTGTCTGTGTACTTGGTCTAGTGATTGGAATAAAGCAGTGATTGTCAAACTATCTTTACTTTCGCACCCGAAGCAACTTAAGAGAGCAGCAAGTTTCCTATCTGTCTGCCTGTCTGCCTATCTGCCTGTCTGTCTGTCGGTGTGTCTGTCTATATGTCTAGAAGCTCAGACAATTGTGCCCCTTGCTCTCTCAACGTTCCTTCTTTCCACGCCTCTCTGTCCATTGTCTGTCTTTCTGGCGTTAGTAGAGGCAAGGCCAGTGTCCTTCGTGATCTGGTTTGTCTATCTCAGTGGAGGTCTGCCTCTTGGTCGTTTACCTGTGGAGTCTCCTATTTATGCCCGGAAGAGGGAGCTATCAGTCTGTCTTCTATTTACATGGCCAAAGTAGCGTTTTCTGCGTTCTTGTATGTTGTCCACGATTGTTTTTGCCACACCCAGAATGTTACTGATGTTTACGTTCCTTACTCTTTGGATGCGAGTTATTTCAAGAATTGTTCTCAAACAACGCATTTCAAAAGACAAGAGCATGTTCTTTTCTCTTTCACGTATGGACCACGTTTTTGAAGCATATATTGCGATTGGCATAACCAATGCTTTGTAAAGCCGTATTTTCAGTTGCAGCGTGATTCCCTTATTCGACCAAATTAAGCTTTTCAGTCTGCCAAATGCTGCGGGTGCCAGGTTTATTCTTCTTTGAATACCGTTAGAAGATCCTGGTATGACACTCCCAAGAAAGGTATATTCGTCAACTTTTTCAACTGGGGTGTTGTCAACGTAAACATCTCGAGCATCATTGGATATGACTTTACATTTTGCGCCGTTTATTTTCATGCGGCACTTCCTGCATGCGTTTTTGATCTCCTCTGTATCTTTTATGAACCCGAGTAAATTAATCGTATCTCCAGTCAAATTAAAATACATTAAAAGAAGTAGTGTAACGCACGGAAATGTCTTTCTAACGCATTTTCACCTATTTAATTTCAAGAAATTTATTAATTACATATTGTTACAGGATTTCTTCTTCACCTTCAACAACAAAATTATAACCAACATGAGTAATTTATTTTGCAATGGTAATATATACTAAACCTATATCTTAGCTTCAAATATGTATAAGTTTTAGAAATATTACATTGCTTTGTTGGATGAATTGAAGTTGTTCACCTTTTATAGATAAATACGCGCTTGTTTCATTCTTGTTTTACATTTTCCACTACAAGATCCTTCGTACCCTCTGGTATCATAAGCCTTCACGTGATATGGTCACGTGTCAAAGTAACTAGGAAACTATTCTGGTATTTAAGCAAGTATACAAAGCGAGACGAGCTTGCAAATGTCCTTCTCTTCTGCTGTGCAGCTGTCCCCTGCCTAGCATTTCTGATGTATCGTCAGTAGAAAGGGTTCTTGCATTTCTGTAAACAATTTTGCAGGCTGGCTCTTGTCGGAATGCTTTCTAATGCGAATTTCATACACCACAATCCTGAATCGCTACATGGCATTAAATCTGATACAACAAGTACCATAGCAAAAGTTTTCATACGGTTTTGAAGAGGAGGGGAGAAAGTATCGAATTTTATTTAGGTCGTGGAAAGTCAGGGAATTTTCTTGTGTGGGTGTATGGGTGTATGGACTCTGAGCTATGCATAAACGATGTGCTGCTTGTAAGCTGAACAATGGTCTAATTCTTCTGAAGTACTTTGCTACCTAAACTGTACCGATACATTTCAAGGTAATTATATTCCAAAGTAGTCGACCATTTGTGCTACAATTTACCGCATCACGACCCTAAAGCTGTAGGGTTTGAAAGTTTGAGTTTGAAAAGCCATAAGTTCTTCAGCGTGTTTACCAAGAGCGTATTTGCCTGCAACGATGGGGATAAATAATTGAGTTGCAGATTTAGTATGCCATCGATCTCTGATTGCAAGACTCTACGTCATTTATATGTAAGATAAACAGTATTGGGGCTACAATGCTTCCTGGTGGTACACCGTTTATCAAAGTCTTTGGGGTCGATTGCTGATCTTCTGTACTAACAACTTGCAATTTAGCTGACAGTTCTGTCTGTATTGCTCTGTTTACACCCAATTTCTATAGTTGACAGCATCATGAGGAACGATGTCAAAGGCCTTTTTCAAATGCCAACACTTCTGCTTATCACTTATGTGTGAAATTAGCGACCGCGTCTGGTCGTTACGTACTTCATGCTTTCGTCAGTAGCACTAATGCCTACTTTCAACAGACGCGCTTGGAACTTATGTAACTCTGTCGCCTTTTCACCTTCAGTTTTTTTTTATTTTTTGAAAACACCCCCCTCCCTCGTACTGGGGATAGTACAAAGTTGCTATGTGTAACATTTGTTGTATTGGGTACCACTGCTTGGGATAAAGCGTAATAAATTGATTTCATTGCTAAATCTCTATTCGTTTCTTCGCCACAAATTAAATCTTCATACATGAAGAGATTAAAGCAACAAACCAATTCCAAGTATTTTAAAAGTTGCATTATGGTGAAATAGCCTATCGTGCACTTTCAGTTGTGTTTACTCTTTGCAAGGATTATAGACCTTTTAGTTTAGTCCAACTACTTTCTCTTTGAGGGTGTCCATGGATTCTGGAGAATTTTACCAGCAGTTGGAGCCGTTTTTTATGGACAGAACAAGGCAATTTATTCGGGAGTTGATCAGTTTCGCCAAGTCGCCGTATGATATGGAAGGATACGATGCCAACGTGGTTTATGACATGCCCTCATCAGGTAAGCGTCGTATTTTCTGTACAAACATGCCATTTTTTGTCATAAGGGTTTCAAAGGTAGTAATATGGCCTCGGATTGCTTTAAGTCAACAAAATTATTGAGAGAGGAGCAGTGGATGACTTCAAGGTTGCTGCTGTTGTTAGTCATTAAATCAATTCTGACTCATTTCAGTTTTAGGTTCAAAGCCCCGCACATATTAACCAAATTAAATTGTGGACTGGCCCATAATCAATCGCTTTTAAGAGCCCCGCGTTTATAACAAAGCCTACCTTTATTTCTAATCCCAAGTAGGTTACCACATCCAAATCATACTGTCAAACAAACGTTTTTTAAATGACTAAACGTCCGCAAGCATCAAATATAAGGCTACTGTTATTACGATCACATTATATGATGATATCATAATACTTTTGCGTTAATGGGGTGCAAATCTACAGTTTTGCAAGGCTGCCCCAAATCCCATCCCTTCTACAAAGTCATCCACCTACGATCCCACCTACGATGACCGTATCACCTATGATGACCGTATCACCTACGATGACCGTATCACCTACGATGACCGTATCACCTACGATGACCGTATCACCTACGATGACAGTATCGCCTACGATGACAGTATCACCCACGATGACCGTATCACTTTTGATGACCTTATCATCTACGATGACCGTATCACCTATGATGATCGTATCACCTACGACGACCGTATCATGAACATGCATCATGAACATTGTTGTAATACTTGTATATAAACATAGATCTTTTTTTATTACCTTTCACTTGAGAGTGGCAACAGCGAGTGCTAAAATGTCGTGTTCTAATTATAGATATTTCGTTACAAAATAGTTTTATTTCGTGGTACTACTCAAATTGTTCAGAAGCCTCGACGGCATTGCCACCCAGCTCACGAAAGAAAAATGTGACGTAGAATTAAATACTTTGTGTGAGAAAAGTATTCTTTCAAATAGGTCTTACGGGAAGTAGAAGCTGTTTGTAAATACCCATCAAACCTGTTTTTGGACCGTTTTGATGCAGTGGTGACATTCCTAGTTTGCTAATGTTTGTTGTTTACATTTTGTCTTTCATAGATACAACCGAGGCGGCAGCTAATTCATCTGCTGCTTCATTGCCATTGTCAGCTGGTAAGAAAGAAGAAGGAAGAGCAGAATCCACTTCTGCCCCGGAAACGTCGGCTCATACTACCGTTACAACGGAAACACATTCTGATACACAGCAGCCAAGCCTGGTACACACTTTATGGGCTGCCTCTAACACACAGGTGAACACTATGCAAGCAGTCAGTAGCGATGATGACATAGCAGTGACACGTGTGGTACCTGGCAATGGAAGAAGTACTTCTCAATCGGAGGACAGGTCGAACACACTGGATGTGCTAGAGGACCGACACTTCTTTCAAAACTGTCGTTCGGCAAGCGAAAGGGAATCCAGATTACTGTCGGAATCAAGGAGTGACATTCGAAGTAAGGCAGTTTCAGTCCTTCGTCAGGCACTTTCCAGATACAGGAAACAAGCACATTCAAGCACGTCGTCGAGTAAAACCAAATACAGGTCTGCGAGCAGTGCCATGAACAGCTCACGTCTTGCACGAAACGATATCGGCACCGATCAACAAGCTAGCCAAGACATCAAAAGATCATATGGTGTGCTAGGTAGCAGTATAAGAAATGCGATGTCATTTGCCATACGACCTGTTAACCGTAGGTCATCGAGATCTCGGTCTAGGTCACCATCATCAAGGCAACGGCATCGTAGGAGTTCGCGGGAGGGTAAGCATGGACATCATCGGTCGCGTTCGCGATCTTCAACCCGGATTCATTCACGTATAAAGTCATCCTCAAAGTCGAAGAGCCGGAGGAGATCAAGATCCAAGACGAGGTCAGGGTCATGCTCTAGTGCAAGAATGAGTTCAGAAGGACGATCAAAGTCTGGTTCGCGGTCTAGATCAAACTCTCGCACGTACAGTAAAGCAGAGGGAAACTTCGGATTTGACAGAAGTCGGATGGTACTTGATGACCAATCGCCGCCAAGAAGTGTCGGAGAGGAAATAAATGTAACAGCACCTTCTGATAGCTCTTCCAAACGCCTCCCTCGCGCTTATGCAGACAGTTCTGAATACTTCAGGTCATGTTCAAGCCCTTGTAAACAACCTGTTGCCGCCTTAGCTTTCAAACAGAGAAAGAGTCCGAAGACGCGGAGTTTATCAAGATCAGACTCGATAACCCCGTCAAGTTCACATCAGCGTGATGATGGAAACGTAATAATTCCAAAGTACAATGAAAATATTACTACTGGAGAAAACGTTACTGATAGAATAGAACTTCCAACGACTGAGTTTTTACACGGCGGCGGCGATGGGCTGTTTTGTGTGCCGGATTTTGAGAGGACTTCACGGCGTAGTCATAGTCACAAGAAGAAGAAGTCAAAGCACAAAAAACACCATAGACACAAGCTACGTAGGGCCTCATCAGATTCCGCGCGGTTTAGCGCCAACGTACGTAGTTCGGAACGTGATATTGGTTCTACTAGAGAAGGAAACGAAACCTCCGATTCCGACATGCAGCAAAATGCGATGAATGAAGTTGAGCCTCTAAATACAACTAGCAGAAGCGAGGAGGTTATTTTGGATGAAATAAGAAAACTAGAAGAGGCAATAATGCGAAGAAAGACACTATTGGAGAAAATGGCTAATTGTTGATAGCCGTGGAAATCTAGAAGAGTTTTGATATGTATAAATTGTCATTTAAGCGACTGATTCGTGTAATAGGCTAGATTCTTAAATTATATTAAGACCGTAATGTTTGAGCTGATGTTTGTATGTAGCATTGGTTGTATTTTTACTACATGTGAATACATTCCACGGGGAAAGTGTTTGCGATAACTTGTAATTGTCTATCTACTCCTGTCAGGGGCACCATCATGTAAACTTTTATTAAAAGCAATTGTATGTATCGTTGCAAATTACTGTGATTTTAGGTTTATAAATTCTGACGTCAAAGTCCATTGATAAAAGCTACAACATTTTTTCAAGACTACTGCTTTAGGTCAACCAAAGTGATATTTCAATTTAAGTTAAATTTAATGGCTTCATCGGCACGATGGCTCAGTGGTTCCGGCTGCAGCTTCAAGTGCAGAGGGTTCTAAGTTCAAATCCCACTCAGGGCGATTTGAAAATCTGTCCATTTCATCAATTTGCAGACTGAGCCATCAAGCTGGCCACCAACCCAGCGGGTCATCCTTCCGGGGTCGGCAAATGGGAACCAGTTCATGCTGGAGTCAAGTTGTGGAGACACAAGGAAGATGAGCGGCGCCCTTCCCTGCCTTCGGGCAGAAGCATACGAAAAGGGCGCCTTCGGGTCGCCCTCGTCTACGGTCGAACAACTTTTTAAATCTGAGCAATTGTATTCTAATTTAACTTAATTCACCAACAGTTCCTTTCATTTGCACCTTGCTTGCACCTTCTTCGTGAGTTCTAATACTTTATTCTTTTTTGTTCTGACACAATGGATGGAGGTGTACTGATATATTATCAAATTAGTCTCCCCACTTTATACCAAAATTTAATGAATTAGATGTCTAAAAGCCGCAGAGGTCTAAAGTAGTTCGAGGTTCTCTCCATCTTTTGAGAATTTAAGTATGAGATATCGAATGATTTTGGCAATGCGGTCTTGAATACAGAAATTTTGATAATCGCTATATACTTATATCTTAGCTATAATTGCTATTGCTTTTTTATTTATAGTGAGGTAATTCTATTCGTAGCCAGGTGTTTGCTTCTTATGTGGTAAAATTTAATATTTTTGATTACCCCAAATATATATGAGACGAGAGATGCAAAAATATGACAGCAAGCTCAGCTTATGATAGTTTGAGGAAGGTGTGATAAAATGAAAACTCACCCGAGGGAAATATGCAATATTCATACAAGAAAATGTGATGGAGAGGGGGTAGCAAGTCACAACAAACTTACTAAGATCTTCGATGTCGTATTTTCGAAAATTTTGATTCTGCAAAGAAGTGCAATGTGCCGACATTCGATGCAAAGGAACTTTTGAGCAAAGGCAGTCGGTATAATTAAAGCTGCTAGTCAGTATCCCATTCAATACATAAGTGGCAAGATTTAAAACCGACAACAATAACGAATTATGTGAACAAATCATTTTACATTTCCTGTGGTTCTGTTAAATAGGCATTTTAGTGCATATCAGCTGATAGTAAAAGTCCCTCGAGGATTATTTTCGTTGAGAAAAATTGCAGCTCTCTATATGCATTTTTCTCAAACTGAGTACCTTCACTTTATCTCCCTCCGCCATTAATCCTCTGCTCGCCGGTTGATTCTACTCCACAGCTTGTCAATTTTTAAACGTTAAAACCCCGCTTGCATTATATAAACAAAGGGGGATGCCTTATTTCTTTCTTGGACATTTACACTTATCGATACATACTAAAAGGCCGCTATAAGTTTTGAATCCAATTCTGCTAAAGACACGACCATAGATCACTTCAATTCATGAGTTATAAAACCTTTTCCCCCAAATATGATTATGTTAAGATTTGTTCTTATAAAGATGATTACAGTTGCGCTTCTCATGATACTAAATAGAGCTGTATGCCATTTAACTCTAGTGCCCAAAATATGCACTGAATAATAAACAGTGTACATGTTACTTCATTCCATCTCAGCTCAATTGGGCACTGTAGTCTACCATTTAGGTATATCACTGTTATTTATTACACTCTCTAAAGCAGTCCTATGAATACAAGGTTTAGAGTAAAGAAACAAAGTTCCGTTGATAGAAAGACAGGTAACATGAAAATTTTGAATACTTTTTGGCGCATTTTGTGCTATTTTAGTAAAGGGCACTAGTGGTGGCAATTCGTTCTTTGAATAAATCTGCGATTTGAACGATATTTCGCTTGCTCTTAGGAATTTTGCTGTTGTACAAGGAAATTTACCTCTCGGATTCTTCTGTATGCTTTTTGAAATAAATAGGTATAATTATCAAAGCAGTTAACTGATAATGGGGACAAAAAAAAATTTTTAAACTGATTTCACTGTAGATGTGTGCTTTGTATCACTAGTTCAGATGCTTAGGCATGAAAACATTTGCACAAGGAAAATGAACCAATCACAGTTAAGCTTGAGGGGCAAATTTTTTCTAAATTGATTTCAAGGATATAACTGAAACAGATGGGATTAGATAAGAAACCAATTATAATGAGCTGCCGTAAATGGCTTCCTCAGTTGTTAATGATGCGATGATGGATATTCTAAATCCATCTAAGTCTTAAAAACGGTAGAAGTATCACACGGCCAGAAGTCGAATGACAACGTCCGAAGAAAAATATGCAGCATTTGAGAGAACATTAGGATAGGACCGTCCTATTGAAGAGACACGTGATGATGTGGTGTAGATAATGTACTTTCTGGCACATCAGCACTATTGTTAATTTCGGTCCGTTCTCTAATTTAAATAAATTTCGCTGTACTGCAGCTTTTTATCAATGTAGATCAATTTAGGGGAATCGGCGAAAGGCTTCTTGAAAAAATGCATTGCCTAGTAAGTCAGCTCTTTATACATAAATGTTGCCCTAAATAGATGTCTGGCATTAGTGACATGAAACCTGCAGTGTCCACTGTCTATTTCAGTAGTTGGCTTGAGCTTTGTTATTTAATCAGAAAACAAGAGGTACTTATTGATGGCAATCTAACATATCCATTTAGCTTCAAATATGGTAGTCCTCGGGGAAGTTGTTTTGGCTCTGCGCAACTTCTCTTTTTACGTATCAATGTTCTTTGGAGTTACTGAACCGTATCTCTTCTGTCACATGGTTACCCGATTATACCCAATTACCAGTGGCGGCTCCTCCATAGGACAGTATGGGCACCTTCCCCCCTGCAATTTCCAACAAACTCTTTTTCTTCACCATGTCTTGCATTAGCACGGGGGACGTTTCAGCTGATTTACACGAAGTCTGAACTACGCTCTTGAAGGTCCCCTGTGCTCCTAGGACAAACTTTCATGACAAAAACTTGGTGTTGTGTATGTTGTTTAAAACTTGACGATTCTTGCGCTTCGTGCAGGAGTCATTGATAGCAACGCAAGGTTCAATAGCCGTGCGTGCGTCGTGCGTGCGTCGAGGGAGGTTCTTGTCCTTCCAACCGCGCACATTTCCCTATTGTTTGAAGTTCCTGGGCTCAAGAATTCTGCAAGTGACGCAAGAAAATTATTGTTTTGACATTTGGAAACAAAAGGCAGTGGGAGGACAGTGTCCTCCTTACGTCGAATACGTCGGTCTCACTGCTGGTCACTTTGACGACCGACAAGAGTAAATTTCTTCCGACGATGAAGAAATGAGGAAAAGTCGGCGGGGAGTTTAATCCTGCTTATGTCGGACTGTTAAAATCCCTCACACTGCTGTCTGTCGTAGTTTACAAATCAGGAATGATTGTAAGGGAATATTACTCCAGAACAGAAAGTGATACGGAGCTACTTATTTAAAAGAAGAACAGTTGGTAGAATAGCAGGCTACTGGCGGAATAAAGGCTGTTAACAAATTCACACTGATGGCAATGCGCAAATAATGGTGTTACGTACTGTCGCGAATGGTGTTGCAGTACACTTAGGAAACCTTTAAGTTGCTTACGTTACTGCCAAAACTAACTCGACTGAGTCACTGCCATAAAAACGAGAAATGCGAGCGACGATCACACTCACTTTTCGACGAAGGAATGTCATTGACGACTTCATGAGAAGACGCGTAAAGTACTCGGTAACTGACTTTGCCTGTACACCGGGATAACACATGCGGAAAGGTGAGGGTCAGATTACTTCTATTTCTGTTGTACTGTAAGTTCGGTGTGAGGATAGCTTCGAGGACACGTCTGCAGCATTGCTTGGTTTTCCTTTGGTTATGCCTTTGGTTATGCAACATCGTAAGTGATATTTGCTTTCCCCGAATGCCAGTATTTGAATTTCAACATGTTCGCACCTCCATGTCATTTTCATTGAGCGATTGTGTGAAAGCCTCGCCAGTTATTATGCCAGTGCAAGGTTATGTGGTTTCGGTAGCAGATTAAGGGGGTTGTTGACTGGGCTAAAAAGCCGATAATCCAGAACAAAGGCCTGTTTTATTGAATTATATTGGTCATTTGCCATGATATATAGCATATCCAGTTTGTACCAAACCGGATGGTGGATAGCAATATATCTGATAGGGGCCCCACGCTCTACTGCAGCCAGGGTATTCCGTTCTGTGCAGGATTGCTGCTGTTCTACCATGACTTAATTTTACCTATTACATGCCCTCCATTATTTCCTTTTCAGCATTTGAAAGCCAAATAGGGAGTGGATTAGCAGTGGGGTTTTCTACCCCCCCCCCCTCCATTTATTCCTCTCCTTTAACAAAACTTTCAAATCGAAGAGGGCGTTTTCTATAAATAGAATGGCTTCCTCCGTTTGAGACAAGATGTTGTTTGTACCAATTCTCCCTTAGCGTGTAGTTAATCTCAGGACTCTATAGGCATTCATGTTGCTTCTTCATCGCGTCTTTTCACGTCAGGTATGAGGGAAGAATTGTGCTCCATATTGGGAGCCACAATGTTGGTGTTGATTTCAGTGTTCCACTTATTGCTCTTGTGGCGTCGTTGATTAGTGTTTGACGTTTCAGAGTGTGTCTCCAACGAGTTGTTTGGATTTTTAATTTTTAAAGGGGATGTAATTTTTAGGTGTGGTCAGCTACTATTACCACTTGTCCCCCCTATGAAAGAATACACCAGCCGCCACTGCCAATTACGTAACTGTTTCGCCTTCATTTTAATGAGACTGGATGACATATAATCGTCTACACATGAACAGTTCTGAAGCAGATAGCCCTTATTCTCGACACTGAATTTCAATGGGCGAAACTAAGTATCAAATCAGTAACTGTTCGTGGTGATTATATGGCTAAAATTTGGACACGATAATAAAGTTTTATTTAATCCAAATTCAACAATGGCTAAATATATCTAATATATTTTTGCTCCTGAGCATTTTATCGATGCTCTTGCATTCTTCAGATTCGTAAATATCTCTCGGACAAGACGACATATTCAAAACATCAGTTATTGTGCACTTTCATAACTGCAATTCTCTGTTAGCCAGTTTACCTGACTGCCGGAATAGGAGAATGCAGTTTGTTATAATGCTACAGAGAGGGTAGTGTGCACGCTACATACTTTCTCCTCTGCTACCATACCCATGATTCGGTTTCGTTAGCTGCCTATAAAATACCGTGTTAAATTGAAAATACTTCTTTATTACTGCAAAAAAGGAACCGATCTAGTAGCCAGACTTCTGATTGGCTAATTTCAAAACACAGTTGGGTATAAGTTTCATTTCACTCTTGTCACTTCCAATTCTGACGATTTTGTACTCTGAGGAATGTCAGACAAAAGGAGCTTTTCAGTACTAAAATATTTTTGCTATTTCATGTAGTTTTATTGTTCTGTACCACCAACAAACGTTTTGAAAATGTATCTTTCCCTGTTTGTTGGGGTAAACTATCTTGCGCCCATAGTGGTATCAGAAATTCTTGTTATCGAACACGAAAGTAGGTACAGTTTGAGGTGAAACAATAAAATACAGTTGTTTTAGTTGTTTCGAAGGCAAGGTTGAAAATCGTTGTAGCTAGTTCTTTGGTAGTCGCCAGACCCGCCTATGGAACCGATTACGATTTTCACGCTTGAAATAGAATTATAACTGAAATAGAATGTTGTATGTTATATTTGATGTCATTTGATGTCATCAGTCATTGTAAAGTGCCCCTGAATATATTTTATATGAAATACTATTGAATTTTAGTAATGAAAGCGATGACAATAATGACGTCACCAGTTATAGTTATAATTATAGTATAGTTGTAGTACATAATTATAGTTGCTAAGTGAACTAAGTAGATGAAAGTCAAATAAATGTAAAATCTTTCATACTGTTCACGTGACTGGCCATCTTGGACCTAAACGCAGAAATAACATTTTTACTTACTTATACTTTACTTTACTTATTTTTACTGCATTAATCCTTTACCTCGTGTTGTTACCAAATGGCACAAAAATACTCACTTATGAATTCTCGTCCTTCTTGTTCTTGACCTGGGGTATACGTATTTGAAGCTGTTCGCCTGGAGCAGATGCAGCGCGTGGGAAGACATCCAAACGACAAACAACAAACCTGAATTTTAAGGGAGTTACTCAGATGTTTGTTGCATCGCTCTGTTATACAGAAAACTTGCTACTCACATAGGAATTTTTCAAAATTTTAGAATCACCCTGAGAAATTCCAAATAAATGTGAGTTTTGTAAAATACTGTAGTTTCACAACAAAGTTTATGATGCACTCTCTACCGCTATCGAATGTTAAATGAGGAGATGCTAAAATGAAAACGTTACGCGACATTAAATTACAGAGAAAAGATGTTAAAAGTGGTTTGGTAATAATTTGATAAAGGAGAAAAAAGTTAAAGGAGAAAGGATTAAGACGGTTGAGATTTGCAGATTATGGAGGAACGTCTGCAGCAAATGGTTTTATCGCAGTTAGTAAAACAGGAAAGACCTTCGAAGATGAACAAGGAAGATGAACAAGGACAAGATTAAAGTGATGGAAACCAGCAAACAGAAGGTCGAATTTTGATAGAAGAAAAAGAGATAGAAATGCCTAACTATCTTGAAAGTGTCTCAAGAGAAAATGGGAAGAACGGAGAAGAAATATTCACAAGATCATGAATTGATAATGCTGTCTTTTACAAAAGTATTGACAGGAACGCGAGGGTGCAGGTGAGCAAAATATTCCTTTGGAGTGTTGCCCCTATATGTCCTAGAAACATGGATTCATGACAGACAGGCCCAATGACTGTTTCAGATCATGTTTCAGTAAACGTAAGGGAATAGTAGCATTAACTGGATTTTAGTGATCACAACGTCCGGTAGGTTATGCAATATTTGAATATGGCCAATAAATCGCACTTACCACAACAAACAGAATGTATCATTTTTTTACACCAAATGCATCATCCCAAAAGCTACTAAGATTAAAATGGATGGGAAACACCTTAAGAGAACAGGTCAAGTAAAATACTCGAGTGTATACATAATTAAAATGGAATTTCCATATTACTCTATTGAACCACAAACTGAAGAGAGCAAATACTAATCTCTACACTGCACAACATTAAATTCCCGAAAGAGATTTCTTTATGCTTTACATGGAATGATTTGCATCTCATATTGATTATGAATCACCAATGTGGGGCCAATCTATCACATGCAGCCATGGCTTTTGTAAGAAGGACCACCATTACATTCTGTCTTTACCAAGAACATTCAAATCCTTTTAATTAAAAGTCTCAGAATTCTAGACTTAAGTTACAGTTAAACTCAACCTATACCTATGAAACTATGGTATTAGCAACGAGCAAGTCACGTCTAACCTGTGAGATATTTTTACCTCAGCAAGAGATACACACAGCTACGGAATCAGATGAACTACATTGGAATATCTCAGCTTCCTATGGTTTCCAAGATTTGAGCATTATGCTGTTAATTTCTCATGTGGTAATTCATGTACTGATATCATTTATGAAATACAAAATTCTCATGATCCTCATGTTAGAAAAAGCAGTGAATATATTTGTAATGATATTTTGATGTGGAGCTTGTCGTCAGCTTCATTCAACGCATTATTTGCTGACGTTTTATGCAGACATAGATAATGTAAACAGCAGTCCAGCCTGCTTACTGAACTACTCAACGTGAACGGTATTTTGCTGTCACGCTAGGGAAATACATTCATTGATACTTCAAACTAAGTTACCGTTAGCTCTGGCTGGACTCTCTCCCTGTCTAAAAAGGCTATCTAACAAGACTGATCTCTAAGAGAAATCTAAGGCACTAAAATCCCAAATTTCAAAACTGAACCAGTAAATAAACCTATGCAGCAAAACAAGTGCAAGTGCTTCTTAGTTTGGATGAAAGGGTAAATTAAAAACCTGTAACCATTTGGTACCAACGTCAGTTTAAACTTATGCAATGCTTCCCCATTGTAAATTGCACATCCACGAGACTTCAAAAAAATAGCACCTGATCCTTTCATGATATCCAAAAAGGTAACTCCTTACCACAAATTGTTGGAAACTTCCGACTTTGGGTAAAATGGGTTAAAGAAACTCTGACAAGGTCGCACCTCAAAAACCAAGTACCAATCGCTTCATTGCATTGACTATTACATATTTCAAGCTCACATTTTTTATATCTGATTCCTGACACTTCGAGAATACATATAAAATTACCTCCGAGGCTTCCCACCAAAAGCCTAATAAGACACAAAGTTACAAGAGTCGGCCACCGGAGGACGCTCTAAAAAGTGAGGGAGGTAAATTTAGGTTGCATTCAAGCTGGATTCAGGGCTGTCAGACCATATAAATAGCGGCTCAGGGTATTTTAGCAGCACAGCAACTTATAGATTCAGACATTTTTCACCAACAAGAAGAGGACCACGGCTCCCTGACACCACCCACCCACCCCCTCGCCGCTGCGGTCCTTGAGAGTACAAGCAACTTCTAAAACCGATACAACAAGATGTTTGGGTGAAATGGGAATTTCAAAAAGATGTAGCAACATTTAATAACATAGTTTGTACTATTCCTAAGAGTCATTTTATATTACATGTTAAGGAGTCTATGAAATAACCTAAATCATCCCATGCATTTTACCTGCTCTTACAATCAAGAGAAAAATAATATTTGGTATTATGACTCTTGTACATCATAAATAGGTCTTGAAAACAGTTTTTTCCACTTGCAGATACGTTGATAATTTGCTACTGTGAACGGGAAACCTGTCTTTGGTGACACATTATTAATTAGTGGGGCAGATAAAAGCCAACAAGTGCTGCTATCTCTTTGCTAGAAAGGTGAAGTCCTACGATGCAATCCTACATACCAATATGGCCCTTAAAGAACATGCAAAACATGCAGCCTGCCAGGCTGGTATAATATGCGGCCAAGCAACAGTATCCAATCCAGAATACATTTGTCCTGCCAACTGGGGTTGGATGCAGAAAGGATAGGGGTGGCAGATACTTTGGACAACACTTCAACCAGTTGAAGCAAGCTGCTAGGAAATGACCAAGTGTGCCTGCAAAAACGGCTATAACAGGAGATGCAAATGCTCTCGATAAGGGCTCTCTTGAACAGCATTCTGCAGCTGTGTGTGTCACCTCTAGTATTAAAGACATTAAGAATATTTTATTTGACCTGTGTCATAAAGTATCATGTTATTGAAGGATAACTTTACAGTGTTTCCAGCTCTATTTGCCTGCTACTCTTTGACATGTATGTCACTATTCTATTATATTTTTGAAGGATCATTATTACAGTATTACTTTCTTTCCTTTCTGAGTGACACTATTATTTTTTTGAAGGACCATTATTATACCTTTTTTATCTGATTGGCAATATTGTTTCCGTCCAGAATAATATGATTGTACCATTTCAGAGACGGCGGAACCTGTACGCCAGGTACGGCTTCACCCGCTCCGTTGATGGTCGCCGAAATAAGGTTGTCACAATCTCGTCGGTCAGGATCATTTTGCTCGCAGCACGAATGAAGCCATCCTTCTGCCCTCTCTGCATTCACAGTATTGCATGATTTGAGAGACTAACGGATTTGAGTCATAAAACTTTTCTCTTACATTACATTACGTTACATTACGAAGGACCATTATCAAAGTATTATTTTTCTTTCTGTCCGATTGACAATATTGATTCAACCCAGAATAATATGTTTGTAAAATGTCGTCTTTTGATAAAATCAATTTTCGTTCATTACAAGATTTTATTTTTTGATATTGTGATTTTTGCTGGTTTTTGTTATAAATGAGCAATATCTGCTATTAGCAATGCTTTAATACTTTTGAAAGCAGAAATATTGAATCCCGAGTCCTCTGAAACATATAATTTGGTACCAAGATCGCTCAAATCAGTCAAATACATGTATTTCTATGGGGAAATGAATTCAAAAGAGCTTCCAGGCGGCCATCTTGGATTTCACATGGCCCATTAGGCAAATTTGTTCAGTAGACCCTTGGAAACCACCATGCCAAATTTGGTGCTTATATCAGATGGTCTTTCTTGTTATCTGCCCTACTAAATAGTTACATCCTGATTTTAAAAAATTCACCTCTTTGCGTCGTTTAGATGTAAACAGTATAAGAGCTTTACATTCGTATATAGTAATTCAGTATTTAGGGAAAACGTTTCCTTGTTCAATAGCAATGACATCATCGACAAGGGGACTAGGGTAAGTTTGCGATGAAGTGACATCAGATATTTCAAAATGTGTTGCGAAGTAACACTGGAGAATATTATATACTGGTTGCAAAAATTGCAACACCTCTTTGGCAATCTGAGTAGCGTAGTATGAGAACTCAAGGCCGGCCATCTACAATATTCTGTCCGTAATGACAATGTCAGTGTCCTATTCCGGAAATACAGTGCTAATATCCTTCTCCCGAATGAAAGTCCCAGTGTCCGTGTCCCGAATAACAGTGCCAGTATCCTGTCCCGAATAACAGTGCCAGTATCCTGTCCCGAATAACAGTGCCAGTATCCTGCCCCAAACAAGTGTGCCAGTACCTCGACCCGAATAACTGTGCTAGTGTCCTGTCCCGAATAACAGTGCCACTATCCTGTCCCGAATAACAGTGCCACTATCCTGTCCCGAATAACAGTGCCACTATCCTGTCCCAAATAACTGTGCCAGTACCCTGTCTCGAATAACAGTGCCAGTATCTTGTCCCAAATAACAGTGCCACTATCCTGTCCCGAATAACAGTTCCACTATCCTGTCCCGAATAACTATGCCAGTATCCTGTCTCGAATAAACAGTGCCAGGCTGGTCCAGGCTGGTCCAGTCTAGCCACCTCTCACTTATGCATTTATCATCACTAGAACAGTTTACCTGAGAAGCCTGATAAAAGCAAGTAAATATTAAGAATGAAATGAGATAAAATTGGAATAAATTATTGTCTGTCATTTTTGGCAGTAATCTATTCACAACCAGAACACATGTTACAAGAAATTAAAACAAATCACAAATCGTGAAATCATAAGTTTGGTTTTAAAATTCTGTGAAACAACATACAAATGCAACACTACCTACAGCATAGACTACTTCATAAATATGATCGTTCGTAAAAACGTGCCAATTTTCAGACAAGTCTCCCTGAATTTGGGGATTTGTTTCTTTGAAAACTGCTTAGGATACACAGCTCCCTTTCTTACTGACGACATGAAGGTATCGTCAAAATCAGCAGCGCCGGAAGAGAAATATGGGAAGGAGGGTGGCTTTGGCACGAGTACAGTGTTGTGCTTCAAACCGAAACCAGTGCCTTCCGATTGCTTACTTTTTACAAAGTACTGTTACTCTCCAGGTGTATGATGCATGGTCCATTTTAACGGAGGTAATGGGGCAAATCAAATTTTTGATACTGTTTCTTGTATTTATGGCCAAACCAACCAGGTGAAAAACAAAGTAATTAATGTCTACTTCGTCACTGCTTCTATATTAAAACGTGCACACTGAATCAAACTTTGAAGAATGTTCCGAGTGGAAAGCAGACCCCAAAGGACCTGACTGATTCCAGATTGAAATGTTCTTCGGTAAACGAAAAGAATGAGCTATATTCGAGGTACGAAATATAGAGAAGTCATTTCACTACAGAATCGGAAACGTTTTTACCTTGAATGCAAAGTAGCCTTTCTTTTGACGAGCGGCAGTCCCTTTCTTATCAAGTTTACACTTCCATCTACAATGGGCTACTATTCCCAAAGGTTCTGTCCATCGGACGGCTCAATTATCATTCGAATGGCACGAGAGATACTTGTCATCCTAAACAACAATTTCAGTACTCTTTAGTTTACATCGACTTTGTTAATGCATGAATAGCACTTACTTCATTGTATTGTAGACAATAGTGCTGCAAAATCATGCCAAACCGTTTAAAGGCCGCTTTGGGGCAGATATCAGTCAAAGTAGCTCCGAGCTAATTGTTAGCCTGTGCCTCCAATTAGCCAGCCATGTGTATAAATGTATATTTTTTGCAAAATGGTGCTGGATACCAAGGCCAGCCCTTAGTGTTCGATTTAGCATCGAAACGAACGAGAATAAAAACAACACTATTTTGTACAACATGGCCAAAGTGATTATCGACCACAATCCCTGCAGTATGGAAATCTCCACTTTCTGAACTTCTGCGTAAGGTGTACTACGCTAATAGTTTGATAATGTTTACAATGAATTGGATGTGCATCTGTCGTTTTTCTATGCTTTGACATCTTCACGTTTCTCCATTTCGTAGTTAGCGTGAGCAGCAACTTCTGGAACCTATAACGATATAGATATCTTAACATTATTATTCTATAGTATTTAGTAGATTTAGTACTCTTATTAGTATTGATGACAAATGTGAAATCATGTACTTTACGTTGCTTAGTAACTGGTCAGTCGGGTTTGTGCAAGGCCAGCAACTGGTGTACAATGGACCAAAGCGGCCCTTACGAGAGCTTCCAACAAGACGTGTAAATAATGTAGGGAAAAGCATTGACCGCTTAGCTCGCACTTTAACTCACGACCCCAAGGAAGTAGAGTGATTTTTAAACCTCCACGATTAAATATAGTATTAGTTACGTAAAAGTTAAGTTAAATAATGAGTCAAAAGAAACACCAATTATTAAACTTGTCGTCAAAACTATTATGAGAACAAGCCAAGTCCGTAACCCAGGCGGCTAGTGCATTCTCCCTACGTTACCCTGTCAAGAGAGTCTCTTGATGGCTTTACATTAAATGAATAGATAAAATATAAAAGCAGTTGTAGCCGCATTAGTGCAAAGTATCTTTGTTTCAGGAATGCTGTTCTAATGACGTACATAATTCTTATGTTTTACTGATATATAGGATTTCTGTTGCTAGGGGCGACTGCGAACATTTAAGCTCAATCGACGAGTGTAATCGGAATGCATGGAAATTGCAAAAATGCAGAAGGTTCCACTAGGCTAGGATGGAGAAACTAGGGCGACAAAAATGAAGCGGTAAAAACCCGAGATAAAATCAAAGGGCAAAATTGCCAGGCACGTATGACACTACTACAGCAAAAACTAAAGAACAGTTGCAATGAATGCAGGCAAATGACATATACCCATGAAAAGTTTATTTTAAAGAGAACAAGGAATGAACTCGCTACCTAGCACGCATCGCGCACCAACAAAAAGTAATTTTCTACATCAAGGAACTTTTTTATGTGCTGTATCAATATTACGCAAATCACTGTTGTATGCCTGTAGAATAATTGTCAATTTCAGCATATGGACCCACAGCTTCTCAAAAGCCATTAAGGGCGTTTAACATTTCGAGGGCTAAGGCGTTGTTTGCTAGCAAGCTGTTCATTCATGTGACAAACGTTCACCCTAGACACTACGCCATCAAAAATCTAAGGCATAATGGGAGTTGGGACACAGCACAAAATTCTTTCCATGTACAAAGCACTATTTTTTATTTCCGTTTGTGTGTTTGTAAGAGCAACAGATAGGTCGCGGAGGGTGCCTTAAAATCAGCAACCTTTGTTGACATTATGGATGTCTAGTCGCTTAAGAAGATAAAAAATATATACGTTATAAAGTAAATAGACTTGTATTATTTATGCACATGTTTAACGGGGAAGGGAATCTTCAAAGATTGCATTTTTTGCATCGTAATGATGTCTTTTAGCAAGAACGTTGTACTGGCATCACATTACTTTAGGCAAATAACAGGAAGATGTAAGCAACTGGACAGAAATGCTGGCAGTGTAGAGACATGGCAGCGACATGTGAACAAAATATTGTGGTCACATCATCACATACGTAAATTTGTAAGCAATAAATCAACCTACCTCCCAGAAATCAGCGTCATCGAAGAATTGGTCTTTGTCCGGGACGTCTATGAATCTCATTGCCAGTCCTAAAGGAATATTACATTTTCGTAAAGGATTGCAAAGAAGAATACACTTTCCACATCATCAATAAGCTCAGGATGATAAATTTCAATTTTCACTTTTTCATTGGGTATTATTGTCTGCTGACTTCAACAATTCTAACAACTAAAAATAAACATAAAATAACTATTTTGAAATCTTGTACAATTTGGAAGTTCTCTACATTAATAAACGCTCAAATTCATTTTGACTAATTTAAACTTCTACACCTAAGTGATTCCCTGCTACCAGAGCCTGGAAATAAAGTTATGCAACAAATCTTCCGTTACTTCCAGTATTTTACTGGTTTAATACTAAAACAGAATTTCTGAAAAGAAAATATAAATTACGACCTTCAGAAAAGGGAATATGAACTAAGAATTTTTAAACAGGAAAAATAAAATACGACCTTCTGAAAACGATATACATATTAAGACCTTCTGAAAAGGGAATATAAGCCAAGACCTTCTGAAAATGCACCAGAGAAATACGTCACAAGCGGTACCCGAAACTCTGATCTACGCTATCGCTATCGTAAGCCCAAATGACAAAAGAGATCTGGTTGCCCCTGGTGGACATCGACATTCAGCTCCCCGATTGTCTATTACGGCGCCCATAAAATAATATGGCACTTTTATCGGATCGAAGCTTGATCGGTGGTTTTCAAAGCAAGCATTTTAGACCATGCGGGCAGACGCGCTCAATACAGATTATCCTCTTGTAGCTATGTTCTCTACTCTTTACGCAAATGATTGGTAGCAAATATTTACCTGTCAGCATTCCTCCACCAATAGCAAATGCCATTGTAATGATCAACGCCGCAAACTGATATCCCCCTTGTTGTGCTGCAGATCTTCCATCACCACCACTGGGTACAGTAAAATTTCTACTGATAAGACTTTTGTATTCGGATGATCCAACTTCAGGAGCTCTTGCAGGCCAGATGGAATATAACCTACAAGGTAGAAGATGCACAATTGTCAGTCTTGTGATGATGTCAAGTATTGGCAATTGTTATAACATTGGTTTGTTCCATTTACACTCTAGATTCAAAGAAGGAATGGGACGTGCAAGCAAAAGTTTCCTGAAAACAGCCTTAAAAAGCCAACAAGTAAAGCCTTCTTCATGCTTATATCTAAGAGGTCATAGGCTCCTTGATAAAGAGTGCATAATGTGTATGTTAGCCACGTCCTTTGGGCAAAACGTTTAAAAAGTTAAAAACATTAAAAAATATCCTGCTTCTATACCCTTAAAAATTGTATCCAATAATGGAATATTGTCATTGTGAAAGCTTCAGCGGACTTCTCGCTCCGTATTATCTGGAACAAATTGAATGAAGTTCGAGGTAACTACCAATAAGTCTAAATCTTTTTAGGTCACGTAATTGAACAGGTTTCCTGGACAGCGTTTTTTACCGCCGTCATTGCTCGACGCACGACAAAACGGTTCCGTTGACAAAGCCACTCTTTCTTTTGATATATACGCCACTGAAGGCGGAAATTAAGAAAGGTGAGGCTGGTTTAACTCGAATCTTAAAAAGACTTTATTTGTATCACTCAATGTAGGTCTCAGTCACACAACGCAATAAACTCGAACGACCTTTTCAACAATCTTGGCCTTCTATTTCGATGAATGCGACTCCATTAACGGCAAAAGGAGGGGCCGACTAAACTGTAACAACCAACTTTTTTGCAAGCTTTAATGATGTGCACGATTTTTCTTTGAATAACAGCCCACCTCAGCAGGCTCTTTCAGAAACAACAGACTGTATTTGCTGTTTAATAGCAAGGCCCAGGTATCCTGCCTCGAGATATAAGAAAAAGTAGCGTCGGAATTGAAAAAGCTGGTGTTGAAAAAAGGGACGTTGGTTCAAACACTTGAAATTGTTAATTCTCAGCAAACGGCTCTATAACCGCGTCAATATTGTCCATCGCTAAGGGTGATTTCCGTAGTTGGGTATTACAACTACTTGAACTATAATTCCAAAAAGGTGTTTCAAGTACAAACCCAATATCATAATCACATCAGCATTACTTCAGAGACCATTAAACAATTTTAGTTTCGGCTATTTCAGGCTTTGCGGTTTCTTCTATAGTAGTACCAAACCTGGAGGAAGTCCCAATCAACGAGTTTTACAACTTTGGTACTGGGCATTTTCGGGATTCGCAATCTTGATACAGTTAACCTAATAGGCAAGTCAAACAATTTCACAATGTAAAATTATCACG
>JAAAKL020002088.1:0-27602 GCA_010016065.2 Carybdea cf. marsupialis auct. non (Linnaeus, 1758)
ACAACAAATCAGAACACCAATCAAAGACGAAACTAGAAGATACGGCCTTGCTGATACCCGCAATACTTTGATGCCTTAAACCAGTTAGTCTTCACAGCTCCCGTCTTAGTTTATGCATTACAAAACGCAATCACATCTCATGATGTTAACAGCAGCCAAAAAGTGACAACACATGTTTACAATACCTGGTTTTCTACTTTAGAACACAGAATATACCATACCAAATACTAAATATCAATAGCCTGATTTCGTAAACAAACACTGCTATGAAATAACGTACCTTACTAGCAACCTCTGTTAGTTCTGACCTGAAAATAAACAACAGTTATTAAAAGTATGAAGTCTTACTGAGCAGCATAGAATTACTTCTGGCTATCAAAAGATAAAAAAGAATTTGTCATCAGATTAGTGTATAATTGACATTCTCCATTCTCTGCCATCCAACTAGTATGTTAAATGATGCTGTAATAGCTCATTGATTTTATAAGGGGGCAAAATGATGTTGCAGGAATTAGTTACTTTAAAGTGCTTCTCCTTAACAATTTGAGATATTACGGAAACCTGCATCCTTGTTGTTCTTATAGGAAAATTGTACTCCATCACATAACCCCACACATGCCCGCATCGAAATTCCAACCTATTATTTACTTGCTACTTTATTCTGATATTTTCTATCCTATTTTACGGTAGAATTTTGTGCGTCAAATTTTGAATAATGCTGGTGATTGCTTTTTTGATCGTTGATAAGTATGAGCAATGGGGGCCTGGGTTCGAGACATTTCAATTTTGTAGAAGTTGCACAATAGTTTTAATTGAAGCGTCAGGATTCTAATCATGTCAATAAATCGGTTGGCACAGCTGGGGAAATCACTGCACTGCACCGCCTCGCACAGTAATACACTACACAGCACTGCTGCTAACGAAGAATCCTTGTTCTTTTCTCACACGGGAATGATACATACATGAAGAGGATGGTGTTTTGATTGCTTACTACAGAGTTCATCTGTAAATGAGAAGGGCTGAGTACCTAAAAGATGTTGAACTGAGAACGCAATTACTGTCAGGACAGTGTTTAAATGCTTTGAAAGTAATCGTCGGAATTGAAAATAGCGTCAATGGTCTTGATAAAAGTGAGCTACCAGAAAATAGTAATTTCCAGTGAACTTCACAAGCTCACAAATGTTCTTTTTCACTCTTATGTACCTAGGTATACTGTTACAAACAGCTGCTAATACCGCAACCATCCCATTATGGCATCGAAATCCTTGACCCTGTAGATGTAACACTAAAGTCTTCATGGCGTAGAGCACGTTTTAGTAGCTAAACCCGATTAAATCACCTAGAAAACTGAAACCTGCATTCCTTAACTTTACTAGGTTTTGTTAAGCTAGTAGCAACTTTGTCAACTAACAGCCTAACTATTCTCCATTTCTCTTACATTTAGTGAAGCAAGAGTTTCAGTCGTCACCGTTTTCATGGTGTTTAAAAACATTACTTTTTAGTGAAGACCTGGTATATTTTACAGAATAGGATCAAAATAATTTCAAAAAGGTTTTTGTTAAATATGCTATCTATAAGATATTTCCTAGGAATTTCTTTTTCACAAACAATTTCAATTTCCCTCTATTTTCACTTTTCTACTCTGATCATGGGCCTCTGCATGTATTTTGTTAAAGTCATTCCCAAACCTCCAAAACAGTACCCTGCTAACAATAGCACTGCAGTGTAAGCCAGCCTTGACTATATGCGAAAATACGAACATAAATTGAGCTTTACGAAAACGTACTGGGGCGGGGTATAAGTGCTACGCAGTGGGTGCAACCGCGTTTACATCGGAGAAACAAATTGTTTTGCACGACGAAAACAGGAAAATAAATATGCATTGAAGAAAAACGATTTGGAAAATGCATTGGTAGTTCACAGGGATAGGACTAAACATATAATTGATGTTACTGGCTCTCGTATAATTATTGAAAAAAACGATCGAAATTTACATAAATTAAAAGGCGGCCATAATTCATAGTACATAGTAATTGTTATTTAATTAATGGTACTTATCTAGTCGCACCCTTACTTTGTCCTAAAATTCTACGGTTTAGTCTCCCACTATTTTCCTAACCCCTGGTTATTGCTGGTTAGTAGGATCTGTAGTAATTTCCATACTGGTAGCCCTAATTTCTTCTTCTCACAGTAGCATAGCTCTGCCGGTATTTACCGATGTTTGTTTGCGTATACGCTCTCATTGTGTACTGTAGGCTGAGATATGAGAGCGAGGCAAACTGACATTAAAAATCTTAAGTGATTTTGCCACGTGTAAAGGTCTCTGTTCAGTTGGTCCTGCTTAAATCATTAGACTATACGTTGCCAGCATTCACATTGCGAATAGCGGCGGCTAGAAAAATCATACCCAACTTAAAAATTACTAAGATCCTGCTGATTTGTTAGAATAGCCCACATATCTTACATTACCCATACAAATAAATCTCTTGAAATACTTTTATCGTACTCCTGACTATAAAACGACATTGACTTGCTGTGGTCTAACCCAAAAAAGCAACCTCGGCAAGATTCAACTAAAACAGATTAATATGGAAGCATCCTTAGCTATCCATCCACAACACAAACTACTGCGAATAAACTCAGCCAAATCAGCAGATGGACGCAGATGGTCCCCGTTCTGCGCTCTTTACAATGGAACCGAACACCTGCCTATCTGAACTTTTCAAATTAATCTAACGTTGTGGACGAGTTTTTTGCCTCGTCTACAAAATCAGCAGTCTTCTTTAGCTGACTATTCTTTCTCCTTGCAATAGATGTTATGACAATAAAACGACCATTTGTTCAATGTTAGTTTGAACGAAAATGTCATGTTGGGAAGAAGAGCTCAACACCACTCGGATGATACAGAATCGAAGATCAGTGTTTTCTTGTTTCCATGGCAACAGACCTGAATTTCCAATTAAGAATCACCTGAATCTTTGCACGTCATTTTGGGCCGCCATAAACAAAAAGGTTCTTTCCATTACCTCCAAATTTGAATACAGATTGCACTAGTAATGCGAGTGCTGTTTTCTCTCTTCGGCATCAGTATCTTCATGAGCTACTTCAAGGGAATTACACTCTTACAGTCACGTTTGGAAAAACTTCTAACGCTTCTAACAATTGACATTCTGGTTGAACTTCACTCCCGAATCAAATATTCTTCTCACTCACACTAAGAACAACAGCCATGCCAATTTTACTATCAGCCCAGCAGGAAGTATTGTCGAGAGATACAGTCATTTAAACTCTGTTATCATTCTTACAAAAACAGTGACAGACACGCTGCTTTTAATGTTTGTAAACCAAGTCGCGTTTTGACCATTTTTTCAAGATTTAAAAGGCATGTCTTTCAGTCACTAATCCTCTATCACGCCATTTATCATACGTAAAACAGCTGCAAATACGCATTCATGGCCTCGTTTTGAACCTCCTCTGTTCATAAAGAAGAGGTTGCTGATTGCATCCTATGGAAGCTTATAGGAGGCCAAAATAGGTGAGAGATAGATGCAGTATGGTAAATAATTGCTTTGTCAACAATTAACGGGACCGCAACTTAGAACGTGAGAAGATAAGTAAGTGACCTACTGAGTGAAAAAGAATGAATAAAAAAACGAAATGAATGAATGAATAAATGAATGAATGAAGGAGTCAGTCAGTTAATCAGTCAGTCAATTAGTCAGTCAGTCAGTCAGTCAGTCAGTCAGTCAGTCAGTCAGTCAGTCAGTCAATTAGTCAGTCAGTCAGTCAGTCAGTCAGTCAGTCAGTCAGTTAGTCAGTTAGTCAGTCAGTCAGTCAGTCAGTCAGTCAGTCGGTCAGTCAGTCTATGAATGAATGATAGCGAAAGCATTCAAATGAGTTAATGGATGAAATGATACGTGAGTAGGTGTGAATGAATGAATGAATGAATGAATGAATGAATGAATTGATACATCAATTGATCGCTTAATAAGTGATTGGTTTAACTCATGAGTTGGAAAGCCAGCCAATACATGGATTAATGAGTAAATGAATGACTGAAAGAATGAAAACATAAATTAAATGAATGAAGAAATGAATGAAGGAATTAGTTCACATGTATAGTTTGGAAACTCTGATTCATCAGGACATTTACTGACTCCTTAGTAGATATATTAATCAATTGGTTCCTGAATAACTTCATTCATTAGCTTCAACTTACTTTCTATTTGTTGATCACAGTTACTAAAGCAGGTAATAAAAGGCATCTACATGCATGTGCAATGGGTAGCCACATAGAACCAAAAACTAAAATTTCAATAAAAAAGTACGTTGCTCTGTACCCTTTCAGCATTTTGAAATGCCTTCTCAGGCTTTATTCCCTGCAAGCAAACGACAGCTGCACAAGCCTACAAAAAATTCGGAGGATTAACAAAATGATAAGACAGAGTAAATGCAAGTAAAAAATCAAAGGCTTTACAGTCTACTGTGATAAGAGCCTTACCTTAGTGTTTCATACAATGGAAGAGCGATTTGAGCAGGTATATTAATAAATCTCTCGTTTATCAGAAGCCCAACTGAACTTTTCTTCAAAATACTACTTAAGTCCTTTGTATGATCCACTTCTTGTAACTTACAAGTTTTGTCGACAAAATCTTTGATTTGTTTAACGCACATTTTATCCTACAATGAAGGGTGAGAAGGTGTCAGTTAGCAGGGCTATGATAGGAGGCGACTTCTACGAGTCATATCTATACAGATAAATAAAAAAGTCAAATCACAGAACTGACAGTTTTAATCCCATGTACTTTTCTTTAGACATGGAATGTACACCGAGTACATTGGGCAAGGAGATCTCAGAGGTATGCCAGAATGGCAATGTCTTCTAAATTACACACTTTTCCTATTCTAATTAGTCCTTGAAATGCAAGACCTGGTATATGTTCTATATTCATTCGCTTTTTGATATTTACCATCACATTCTGGATTATTAAAATCAATTTCATGCAACAGACTATTTTGTACGACCCTGATTATAAGTTCTTTTGAAGGAAGATCACAATATAATAAGATACGAAATGAGAAGGTCGAGGTTGCCGATTACACATCGCAGCAAGACTCGAACCATCATAAAAATGCGGAAATAGATTGACCACTGATTAAATATACATGGCGGAGAAATATTGAGCAAGATAAAATTAACGATGAGTAAATAGTGTCCAATCAGGAATCTCCTTGTAATACAATTCACGGACGGAAGGACCCTAAAACTCAAAGCATATCCTTATGTCCATTTTGTCCACTAACAAACGTTTTATGTATCTTAACAGGTCTTCCTGTACGAAATGTGGTAAAATCTCATAAAATCATAAATACCACAAACAAATCGCAATTTTGCTGGCCTCAATTCTCTACCAAAAAAACGGATGTTCTCAATTAACAAACACAATTTAAACGTTAAGTAATACATCGTTTTTATGGTCATTTTCATCAAAAAGAAACTAAATCATCAAGAGATTACACAGAGAACATCTTAATGTTACATTTAACCGATGCTAAGTTAAATTATACCAGACCTGCAAAGCCTTATAGGAGCAACAAAAGCCGACAGGCCTTGCGCGCTTAGCTCTTCTCTAGTCGCTATTGTTATGGATCATGAACTGTTCTGTAAATTTAATTGTTATCGAAATAGTTCACCATAGAATAAACTGATATACGTCAGGGGAAGTTCCATCGACTTAATGTACGGACATGACAGTTCATTTCCTTATTGTAACCATCGCCATGGCAAAAATGAACGCCGTATAATACGGTCAAAGGGAGGGACTCCTCTTACTTTACTGGCTTCATTTTCTATCCCAGCAAAAAATTACGGGCTTCCATGAACGTCATTTTAATTTCCATTCCTGTAACACCGGATTGAAATAATTTAACAGTGAAGGCTATATAAGGTAAATAAGAGGTGATTTATCACATAAACCCGTGACGTATCCGTACCATTAATACCGACGGTGTCACAGTACTATCTTTGTACTATGATAGATGGTAAACTCTGGCTTTTTATCAATCGGGCACATTTTACGATTATTCAACGAATAAGAAAGAGGAAAATCTACCACGAACTTACGAGGAATCTCTTGCTTGCTCATAAGAATTCTGAGTCCTTGCTGCTGTATAAAAGTATTCGTAACCGAAAGCTTGTTACATTGAAATACTGCTCATCTTTCATACAGTACACTTTTAAGTGCGATCTTTCTTTCATGTTCACTGCCATGGTTGCCCAGAAATGGAACAATCAATAAATGCACCAACTGGATAGGGCTTCGTCGATGAATTTTGGATAAAAGGATATTAGCCAAAACTTTTTAGTCCACACTATATTGAAGGTACAATTATCGGCCGAAACCGTTGTCATGCTAGCACACGTCCTATTAATTGAATATTTGCGCATATTACAACAGATTATATGATAACTGAAACAGGATTCATGTACGTTGGGTTATCATCAATTATGTGCAAATCATCCTACATACTTTTTTAAAAGGTCTTTGCTCAATACAGGGATGGGTGTCACTTCATGGTATTAAGTTACTTTGAAAGAAGTAGAAATAAAAAGTAAACAGAAAAACAGATATAATCACAGACACAAAAAATAAATTTTTCCAAGAAGATGGCGATTGACATTAGATTTTAATGCATCACGATCATAAGTCATACAATGTTTGTAAACAATAAGAAACATCCTAGGAAGAAACAACAAAATCAGTATCAAGTGGATAAATACTTTAAAATGTCTTGCAGCCTAAAGGTTCAGAAAATCCCAATAAAAAAGCCCCCAAATCTCCCTCAGCAACAACGAAATATCAGAGCAGTTTATCAATCCAACGTAACCTTCATGAGATATTCACATAAATTTTGCGCATTCTGATGAAGATACCTCTTAACTCCCCATCTGTTGGACCTATTTATGAGATTATTATCCGACAGACATTGAAGAAACATTTGAGGTTGTCATGAATGGTGCACTCAAAAAAATAAAGGCAAAGGATAGATTTAACTTTCCTTATTATTAAGCACGTGTAAATTTAATTTCCTGGTTGGAAGTGATACAAGTGTAACATAAAGCTTTAATAACTTAGTATTGTGATCTAAATGAAACTTAGTAAAGAATCCTGGGGCTGATTAACTATAATTATAAAATCGGAGAGCATAAGAAAGGTGCATTGCAACTAATAAGTTCTACAGCACATGGATTGAACAATGACCGAGTCACAACAGCTTGGTAGTAAGTTTAACTAGAGAAACCACTTATTTCCAACTTTGCTGGTGAAGTAGTCTAAGATATCAATAACCTTACAATTTGACAACGGTCACTTTTCTAATTGGCTTGAAATATGTTCGTGCTGACCTCCTACATTCGCACCTGTTGATAGTCCTCAAGTTTCACGTAGATCCCAAAATCTAGAGCTTAGCGAAAATTTCCTACCAGCAAATTTCAATAATCGTACAACTTTTGTAAGCTTAAAAGGTATAATTCTCTTTTCTAATAGTTTTAATATTGTTGATACTAATAAATCCATCAATCAGAAAATTATGGTAAATGAGTTCAGAGTTAATACACTCGTTTCAAGACGAGATACGTTCCAAACACTGTTGCGACATACCGGGCTAGAGTCTGAATCGGAAAGCTTTATCTCCTTCCATAAAGTCAAACCTTGGTTTATCGTTTCACGGCTTTTTATGGAAATTACTAATTTCAACATTTTCCACAGTATACGAGAACAAAATAATGGTCTTGCTATCTCGAAGGTGTCATATATGTGTTTTTCTTTACAGCTAAAGTCAACGAATAAACAACATAAAATGGATTTTCTATGTATAAGTAAAATAAAAAAAGGAATGTTTGCAAGCATAGTCTACACTATTGTTTGAATTAGTACTATGGAAAACAGCCAAGTCCCTACATTTAAAAACTGATCCTATGGGATCGAGCACATAACTCACGTCAAACCCTTACTCCATTGCATGTACCCATTAATGCAATTTTGAAAAGGGAAAAGTTGCAGTTGCTATCTTCAAGGCAACTGGCATTTAGTTCCGCTCAAACAGTCGAGGCCACCGTGAAAGAGAAGGGTAACCGTTGGGAAGAGGTACAAAAGGATGGAAGTAAAGATCCTTTTAATGAAGCAAAACGAGCTGAAAAATACTCAACTTTCTAAGACTGCCCACAAAGTGAAGTTCAGCAAACTTAACCTGGTTGATAAGACAGATAAAGTTATTAAGCTTGCATGCACCACGAAGGGAAAAATCAGAGTATGTTGTGCGATCACTATATTAAAGGAAATAACTGAGTAGTGGATCTGCTGACATCGATAAACTGACTGCATTGAAGAGCCATTATGCTAAATTACGTTGAGTTCCCATTGGATATAAGGGTTCTGAGAGGTAGTCCTCCTTCCTTCGACTGATATGGCAACGATTTTATAAAGCAATGAGGGGCACGAAAGATGCAAAGGAGCTGGCCCATTGGCGATAGTTTTAAAGATGATGCGTGAAAGGGGTGATGTCATAGATAATCTGATAGCAAGCTTACAAATGCATGCAGCAAAGAAGGATAAATACTAGGCGACTGGAATCTATCATATATTGCCAGCTGCTATAAAAGAAATGGGGATGCCATGTAAAGAGGAAGCTATAGATAGTCTTAATCATTAGGATCAACTTCTACAATGCTCGAGGTAATAATAAGACAAAAGGTGACTAATGTTTCTATGCAGTTGGACTTAATGTCCGAGCGTGGGACGACAGAGGCCATTTTCATCCAACGGTGACTACAGGATGCAACTACTCGTTGACATGAAGGTGTATGAAAGTGTGCCAAGCGAAGTGTTGAGAGCAAGAGAAAATTAGGGGTGGCTGGTGTTGAAGAGTATATATCTCAGGCCATTCATACCATGTATTAAAGTGCCAAATCCAGTGTCAAAATGATTGGAGATGCAGTGCTGTGTTCCGATGGTACTGTCGGAGTACACCAGGGGTCAAACCTTTGCTGTTTTTTGGAAGTCATGGAGGCGCTATCACGTGAATTTGGAACGGGCTGTCCATACGATATGTTATATGTAGATGATTTAGTCGTTATGGCAAACTCTCTAACAGAACTAGAGTAAAAGCCAAAGTCTAATCGGCTAAGTGTAAATATGTAAAGGACAAGGATTCTGAATCGTACATGTAGAGATTACCACTTGTTAAAAGTCTCAGGCTAGCTCCTATTTTGTATGTGTAGGCAAGGGAAGACCTACGTTCGTATGATCCCATATAACGGATAAAAGAAGATTCTTGGCCAAAGACGTTTCTGGCCCTAGAGGTCGAGGAACAAAACCCACGTGGTCGGCTTAATAATGAAGTAATGGGGTAACATCTGCGATAACATCCACAAGGGAAACGTCAAATTTCTCAACGTTCAAGCACAGAGAAAAGCAACAAAAATGTATCGACATTCGATGGCGCCCAAACCTCACAATAATGGGAATATCCGACAATATGCCGTGGACATGGATAATAATTGTAATATTGTAACAAGTCTTTGATCAATACTTGACAAACTTCAATTTTACATGCCTTCCTCCTGATATTCTTTTGTATCTCTTCCTCGCTATGAGCATCAGTCTTATTAAAACTATCTAGTAAGATTTTCCTTTACACATTTTCTCCTTAACATAGTGCTTTAACCTCTATATCGGACACCCATCGTTTTCAGACCGAGGTCGACCGTGTGCTTGCGATAATACCCTTTCGCCTCAAAGTTACGTATTACATGTAATGAGATTTCACTTGAAAACCAAGCCAAACCATTACATGTAATAAATATGAGAATTTGAGGTTTGAAATAATGCGAGAAGCTTGACGCGTGAAACTCTGAAACCAAGTCCCCAATTGCGTGTCAATTGTTTCACGTCGTGGTTGTAGCAGTATCGTAAGTGTTTCCTTCTTAATTTTTCGATTTTCAAATTTTAAATGATTTATGCAATCTATAGAAGCATCTTTTGTTCCTACTACACCTTTTTGTATTTCTTTCGTATTTCTCAAGTCAATGTACTACCCACCCTACTTTCAACGCTGTAATATCAATAATCTCTTAAAAGTTTTCCTTCTCAATCTGTCATGATAAAAACCATTTGCATAAAATAAATCGCCACAGCAGCTAGAAGGCGGGATACAAACAGATTACAAACATTCAAGACTTGTTATACTTCTGCCGGCTGGATATGGTAGCTAAGAGTAACACTTTGTAAACCGTACTTCTCAGATAACACAACGGAATGAAATACGCTGGACAAGGTGTAGGAGGTCCAGCAGTATTAGCTTTTACGTTCCGATAAAAGAATTTCTGCTTGATAATTTACTTCTTGTAAACAATTATCATATTATTGAAGCTAGAATCTGCTACACCTAGAGAAACGATGAATATGCCAAGCATTGCCGCTGAGCCACAGTCATAAGAGGATTTGTTGTTTATGAACGAGAGGTTGACAAACTACTTAACATGTCTCTTGAACTGAGTTGTAATGACAAGTTTGGGGAGGGCCACAGCAGATTTTCTATGATATGGCTTTGCCATGTTGTAAGTTTGCAGCTGGTTTCTTCAATACACAAAACTGTAAAACAGCATTTACTCACAGAAGCTTACTAGTACTTCGAAATTTGAACCACCCACATGGCGTTTCTTTACTTGAACTGCCTCGACACTTCACATAATCTGTTATTGCAAGACCCCACCTCGCGACAAATGAACTGGAGATATTTCCTTAGTTTTCATAAGATTTTGTTACTTTTGCCTCTCTACAAAAATATTTATCTTACAGCCCAAATCTTCTATGACGCGCTCAAGAGTGTCATTGAATTTTGTTACCTTCTGGTCATTTTTAAGACGATCTTGCTGCTTTCCATTTCATTAATCATGAGAAAGCCCTTTAGCCTTCCGTGCACGAAGGCTCCAGTTAATTTTGACGTCCTCTAAACTATGTAACGGATTACTTAAAAGTACTACAAGAGCAGGCAAACAGCATCATTAACGCGATAAAGTAAACATAATAACTTAACAAGAAAAACCACTGGTTCTTATTTTCTGTTCCACTGTTCTGACAGGGTGTGCCGATACTTTCTAACACAGCACTGGGGGGATAATCTTAAAAAAGAGGTTCTTCTGTGATGAAACAGATGTTCAAATGAAGATATCGCGTATGTGCAACGACGACACTCAACCGAATAGAGCTACTAGGGATAAATACCTCCACTTGTCTCAAGACAATGTGGGTAAAGACACATCACCTAGCCGCTACTGGTAAAAACACAAACAACTGTAAACAAATTTGTATCTCAACGTTAAGTTTCTAAGATTAAGTTCCTGCAGCATAACACAGGATTCTAGAGCGGCATCTCCGCTAGGTGGGAAGAGTAGCCGTTTCTAGAATTATCTGCCGCTACCTTGTGCAATGGCCACGTAATAGCAGAAAGAAAGAGTTAGAGCGAAGTAAACGATCCAGGAAATCCGAGCATGATACACTAGATGGGAGACTTCTGTGCTTTTTGCTTCCTCATAACCGGATTTTATGTCGACACGTATTAGAACAGAGAGGAAATGGGAAACTGCTTAAAAGAGCCCCTGGGTCCGGTCGATTTATGCAGGGCCAGACCAAGCTGAAAATTTTCATAGATGAAAGCATATAGCGGGAGACACAGTGACAGACATGTCTAGATGTGTAGTTATCTTACGCATGCATGTGACAATGTCGCACGAGTCTCCGGATTCCTTATACAAGAGCACGCGATGAATCTGGTCATCATATGACTTTGTCATCACTTCTGTCCAGACCTCTTCGTGATGATCATACCATATTACCAGCTCAAAAGTGAGAATGAGGTTAGTCTATAGCGAGAAACAATATATGTCATTCCAACCTCAACATGCACCTTTGAGCTGCAAGTTGTCGATAATACCTATATGCCTACTTGCTGGGTGTTATCAACAACATAAGCTAAGATGATTTCATAAATGTCACGTTGTAGTGACAGGAACAAATTTACTTAAGATATGTGCTTCAGAGTAATAAAGTTAAATAAAGTTAGTTTTCGCCACTTTGACTGTTTTGCTTATCAAACGCATGGAGGGATCATGCCGTTAAAGAGAATGTTTATATTTTCTTGTGATTTGATTGGTTACTCTCATCGGTTACCATCGAAAAATTGAAATAAGTTCTACTATTCGACACGCTAAATTTGAAGGCTCAGCTAAAACAACACAACACAATGATAATGGGTAGCGGCCGATAATGTAGTTGTTACTATGATTTTCCGACTAGTGGAGGTCCGGTTTAAAGCGGTCGATCGCATTTCAATACAAAAATTCTGTAACTAGTAAAGGACATAGTCAGGTCATGTAAAGCCCTGGTTCTACACATACTGTTTTGGTTATATGCGAAACACGGGGATAAATTCTTATTACGCAATATCCGATGTACTGAAACATGTAACCCTCTTGTTTTCTCTGCATAATTAGTTCTCTCTAAATATTTGATGCACTTCCCATTCATTCTGTGATCAACTTTGCTTTTGCAAATGATCTGCAAGTAGCCGAATATTCTGCCATGACATCTGCTCCATTTAAGACTACATTCAGAGGTCTTTTCGTGTACACAACAAGAAATTCAAATGCCATTACAAGCAAAACAAAATATCAGAATTGGCTGAAACAGAGGGCAGGCAAGGTGATGCACAATGACTCTTAACTTACCTTGTGTTTGTCTAGACTAATGACAGATGACACACCGTAAACAATATTGTCTTCATCGTCAACAACCTTTTAAAAGAAGTGTGGAGGATATTAGTTGATGCTTACTGGTAAACGCAAAGTAACCGATACAAATAAATACAAATATATACTTCACGAACGAGTATCAAATACATCATAACGTTAAGTCATCTGAAGTGCATATCTTACTTAATACAGTTTGGAAATACGCAGTTTTAAAAAAATATCATATGAGTTATTCCCTGCCCCTGCTGTCCTGTACATCTCTCCATCCTACTACTCTTTATAGTTGCTGATGGAAAGTGGTCACATCATTTACATGTACAACACCTTCCTATGAATTTCGTATGTGCCTAAAAGGGCAGTTTTCTCAAGGTTGTCCACTTTGGCATCCTAGCTTCTTATGGTCGCTTTCTATATGGTTATGGAACCCGAAACACCTACAACAATCGGAAAAATAAAAACATGAAAACTATTCCCTCCTAGCACTGGTTATCTGGGTCCTCTGACTGAAAGAGAGACTGACTACAATATCAAACGGCACAATGTTAAACTTATATGGTTCCTTTAGAGTGACAAACACTAAGTACGAGTTTCGTAACGGCTGATGAAAGCTTCATTTTTAGAAAATGCATGATGATGCACCATTATAATACGAATCTCCTAATTTGCAATATGATCGTGCAATTCCTTGACTGCAATCCAATACAGAAAAGTATATCACGTGACTGACGACGGCCAAATGCGGTTACAGTCTCTGCTTTAGCCCTAACTAATTCAAAAGGTTCTTTTCTGAGCTTTCAAAGTACCAGCTTATTAAGATATTCTTTAATACCCTGAGATAGTCTACGATACCCTAAGATAGAAAGTAACACATGAGACTGTTTAGTTTGAGGTCAGCTTAAAAAATACCTATGATAACTATGTTAAAATTGTATTTGCGGCAAAATATTGGACGGTGGGGGGAGGGTGGGGTCATAGACCCTCCAACCACTCTATTAATGGGCGTGTCATATTTGAATATGATTTCTTTTCCTAGTGTATTTTAGGGCTGGGAAGCGGTAACATCAAGTCTAATTGCATCACCATTTTGTGTACTCAGTTCTCTACAATGATACCATTTCATTTCCTGGTGCATTTTAGGGTAGGGAAGCAGTTACATCAAGTTTAATTGCATCACCATTTTGCGTACTTAGTTCTCTACAATGTTGTCTTTTTCATTGTCTACGTCATATTAAAACTGACTAGGTCTACTATAGAAAATTAAAATTGTAAGCTCCGCAATTGAGTCCAATACAGCACATATTTTCTCTTTTACTCAATTCTATAGAGTAGATACCAGACGGTAGGTGCAGATATGAAAGTATGATATTTTTAACAGAAGACTACCTAAACGTACCTCTCGTCAGCGCCCTATCAAAAGAAAATGTTTACTAAGGCTGTGCCTTTGAGGAAATATGCAGGGCTTTCAATAGAATCGGGAGATTGCGTTACGCCTTAGGACTATCACGTCGAATTTAATCTTGCCTTTGCCACGCCTTACCTACAATAACGACTTTCTAAGTGAAGAAATCGTGTTTTCCCTGCATAAACAGATATTCGGCCAGGTCATTGCCTAATCATTGACGTGAATTTTTTATTCTGGTATCAGATATGGACATATGAATACATATGAAGCAATCTACAGCCCTAACGCTTATGTTTTGTGTAGTTGGACAAAATTGAATATTAGCGAACAGCAAATCGTAATTGTACAACCGACCACCTGCACAAAATCCAATCAAAAGTTATGGCAAATGCTTCAAAGTTAATTATATACAATGTAAGGTGATGGAGAGGCTTCTGTTTTCCATGCAGCGAAGATCTAGAAACATTACAAAAGTTAGGAGCAGATTGTTAATCACTGAAAAATAACTGAAACGACTTATCCTTAGCGACAGGTTATTCCAATTTAAATGCCAAAACAGACACATATATTTAATTCATTTAGGTGCAAAAGAATGGCGTATCATGGAGGAGGTTTCACTACATAAGGAAGAGTGTTCTGCGTTTCAGAGCTTCGCCAGGGCCATCTTGTTGTACCGATTAACCCGACTCCACACGGGGACGGGGGCTTCTGTAGGCCCATATCAAATTTCTTTCGTAAAACTTTTTTTGCAATGCTCTAAAGCTCTAATTTTTCTGACTGTTATTTACTTCCTTTTCGACATTGGACAAATATATTTTTGCGATATTCAAATCTGCGGATTCTCCTTTGTAACCCCCTTTAAAAAATGGGTCAAACTATTGAAGGAAGTTGGTAGCTGTCAAATTTATTTCATCCACTAGTTCAGTGTTAGTCCCTTTAAATTACTGCTCCGACACCTGACTACAAACAGTGCTACTGAAATCACTGTCCACGAGTATGAGAACCCAAACCCATGTAAAAGGTTTCCACTGACAAAACTTATCAATATTCTCAAAACATCACCGCTTTGTGGTTGTTAAAAGAGATCCATGGAATTAAATAACAGAAAATACATCTTAAAACTTGAGATATGGCACTCTGTGCCGTTCGGTTTCAGTCTGGAGCATTGACAAAAACAATGAAAGCTATCAGCTGCAATCGCACGTTGAGGATAAAGACCAGAGAAAATTACGACCAACAAGATTGGAGCTTTGAGCAATTGCGGTGCCAGGTTAGAAAACGACGATCAATAATGATACCGCCTGTGGTAGTATCTAGTATTCAAAAAAGGGTTATGCAGGTTCTACTAGTTTAGAACAGGATCCAAAATGACTGCGCTCTCTAAGGGGGTTTGCATAAATCCAACACGCGGTGGTTTCCTTCGTCAATCAATAATAATTCAAGCTACTAGAATAAAAAATCTGTTGATAGTTGTGGCAAGGTAGCGTTGAAATCCAATGCTGTAGATGAATCAACTGTCAATTTCCGGTAATATGTTGGCATATCGGGCACTATGATTACGGGTAACAATCTGTAATTTAGGGTAACGATGATATCATAAAGTATATCTCAAAGAAAACCGGGGCGGATTTAGGGGATTAAGCATAATATAAGTATAGTAAGTTTAGAAAGCATGATACGCGAAAATTTGGGCCACCAATCGTAGATAATGACAAACTCGACATGACCTAACTCTTAAAGTAATTTCAACAAATGAATCAGTAGGAGGAACAAATCGCCTCCTCATGAATGATTAGGAGATTGATTGTCTTAAATTACGAAAACCTCATTTATCGGGAACGAAAAATGCTTGTGGCAAGTTCATGATTCTGTAAAACCTCGTAAAATTCATACGGATCATATCAGATCGCACAAAATCAAATCAAGTCAAATCAAGTGCTATACATGTCCTGGGTAGGACCCCTTTTCGGGGGTAGAAGATGGGTAAACATGGTGATTTCATTACTTATGCATCATTGAGATTTCATCTTCATGCTTTTTTCATACATTTATCATTTACAACTGGTTCTGTTCAAAAGTAAAAATGACTACTATCACCTAACATATTCTTGACTTTAGCGATTCATTCGATAGTATACAGAAATTTTGATCATAAATACTTAAGAATGTCTTCATAGTGTGTTCTTGCCCTGTTGCAATCTTTACAATAAAAACCCTTACCTAGAATTCTGTTTCTCACTCTATTTTACACTATTTCGTAAATTAAATTTACTCCCCCTCCTAAAAAATCATATAATTCAGTGAGAACTGGTATACTTTTAACACGTTTCTTAGATATTTTGTATGAAATGCCTCCACTTTTTCAACTTATTAAAACTACCTTCCAAAAGATACTCGAGACGCGGACTAACGGGATTCGAACCCGTGACCAGCCTATTTGCAGATGCGCCCTACCAACTGAGCTACGTGAGCTCTGCCGATAACGGACTCATTAACTCTACTTCTCTAACATCTTTTCAAACTTTTCATTTTAGATCCTCTCTTCTCTTTGGAGAGAATGATGGCTACACGAGCCTCCATGATCAAATCAAAGGGCGCAGAGAGGTTGGTCTTCCAAATTGCGTAGAGCTGGGATTCAATACCCATCTGTGAAGTATTTGGAGCCAACGTGGGGACTAGAGAAATAGAGTATGTTATCCGCAAAGTTAACCTATCTCGGTTGGTAGAGCGTGGGTCGCGGGTTCGGATCCCGTTGATGGCATACGTACTTTTTTAAATAGAATAACCTTTTTCAAACTTTGACCTTAAACTTGATCAAAACCACTTCAAAACCTTCATTACGATCTTCTGTGGTTCCAAGTAAATAAAATCACCAACAATTTCTAGAATTTTGGGATCAAATATGTCACTCAGATATATCTCACTTTCATTTGACATATACGATTATCAAGATCTTGTTAGTATTAACTTTCTATTTTTCACCATGGCCATATTTATGTACCGCAGTAAGTGCCATATGAAGATATTTACGCGTTTCAGTGTTGACAATGCTTCATATGCATAAGGCAAAGCAAACAAGATAGAAAAACCTTGAAGCAATCCCCACTGAAATAAGTAGAATCATCTTGGGTAAGTTAATCTGTGCCATTACAATTCCCGCTAATTCAATTTTCACAATCGCTTCGAATTATAGCATATAATAAAAGGTGACCAGCTGTCACCTTGTCTTACGCCTATATTACATGAAGACGCCTCAGACAGATCATCGTGAAGTATAACAGAAGATTTAGCCTTGTTATGCAAATAAAAATATCTTAAAAACCCTTTCAATTTTTCCACTGTGAAAACGCTTCTCCC
Source organism: Carybdea cf. marsupialis auct. non (Linnaeus, 1758) (assembly GCA_010016065.2). Classification (NCBI taxonomy): domain Eukaryota; kingdom Metazoa; phylum Cnidaria; class Cubozoa; order Carybdeida; family Carybdeidae; genus Carybdea; species Carybdea cf. marsupialis auct. non (Linnaeus, 1758). The sequence goes on from JAAAKL020002088.1 coordinate 17,571, forward strand.
ATTTTGAGCAACGAGGTCAAAACCCTCTTGGTAGTCTGAGTGTGTATAATAAATGCATCCCTTCCAAAAATATAAGTCAATAATTAAAGACTCACTCACTCACTCACTAATCCTCGAGCACCGTGCGGTGCGTAGAGTCAACTTGAAAAACACAAGTGTTCGCCAGTGCTGACGATCGGCAGCGAGCTGCTCCGCTTGAGGTAGAGACACTCCACAGGATCGCGGATCTTTGGCGACGACATCGAGGCATCGTGTGCGAAGTGTGTCTCGTGGGCTTATCCATCCTGCTGCAGACGGACTAAAATCCAGGACCGCGCGGGTTCGATGACTCGGAGGCAGGCGTAAGATATGCCCATACCATCACACCCTTCTTTGTACGGTTAAAACTAAAACTGGAGCTTGTTGCGTCCGCTCACGTAGCTCGTTATTCGTGACTTGCTGCCACCATCGGATTCCTGCAATTCTTCTAAGTGCTCTACTATCAAAGCCGTTCAAAGACTGCAACACTTTATTTTCTAAAGGATACTACCTTGTTCTAAAGCCATATTGCTCTCCACAAATAACAACGCAAGCTTCAACATAATACAAAATCTTTCCTTTAAAGATAGCAGTTTCCTCTACAATTCTGCCGTCTACGCCCTCTATAACAATCTGGATGATTTGCAGTATCCTTGCCTTAGTATAGTTTTGAGATACTACATACACTACCACTTCCATAATTTCTATATAACAGTGCTTCATATGCTCATTAATCATGTGATTTACACCACATGCCATGTTACATTTGACTTTCATAATACAGGGCCGTAGCAACGAGTCTCCAAGTGTGGTTGGGGGAAGGGGTAATACACAAGCCGTCACTACCTTACCAAAAACGTCCATATTTTCAGTGTTCCCGTGAACGCCGCAACGCTCTGGATTCCTGATCAATGCAAATTATTAACTCCGATAATGATTGTCATGACGGAAGCCAAAATGTCCACGCTAGGTTCAGGGAACCCATGCAAACACCTTAAATCATGGTACATCCTAAGTCTGGGTACCCCCTGGATTCCTATATTGACCGTCTTTATACTCTTGTTTGACGTCCTGGATGAAGAAATTTGTTGTTGTCCGAGACATATAAGGTGTATAAGTAAGGAAGGGCGCAGTTTTTCACATCAATTGCCAACACGAGTTAGAAAATTGCATTCATTTTCTTTGTTAATTTTCCCAGAAATCTTTCGGGATAACCTTAAAGAATCAGACATTGTTTTAGTTGCCAAAGAATCAGGCAAAGTTTTTCGTTGAATGGAAAATTTCTTCGCATCACATGTGAATGGAAACAAAGTGTACAAGAGGTTCTGAGTTCAATTAACGATTGACATAGTCTCTAGATCTAAAGAACAACTGTATTACCTGCGAATGCCACTGTAATTTCATATTTAAGATACTTTTTATCAACCGCTGTAAACGTAAGTGAGCTTGACATACCTTAATTGTACTCCCAATATTTGATTGTGATAGCAGCAAGTCTGCAAGTTCAGAAACATTTACTTGTGTGGTAACCAGACTCTACAAAAAAGTATTTAGCAAAATTACAGAAAAAAGCGCTTAATCACACATAAACTTAAAAATGTCATAGTATAGCACATTATAGTAAAGCCGTTTTTGTGCTTAACTGCCTTCCATTTGACACTCACTGGGGAGCACAAAATCGTGAAAGTTTTCCAGTTTTCGTTTATGCAGACTGATTCCAGAATGTCAGGTGAAAAGGCAAACCTACCGTTACCTATAATACGGAAGCAGTCATCAGCATACATTATCGACCAGTCTGAATTTAGGAGCGAGTGCTACCCTGTGGAAGAGTCACATTGTTGAATAGTGTTTTGCGTTTTCGAAACCTGAGATGATTGCTTCCCCGTAATAGTTTATGTTTAATTTTGTCGGCTAAAATCCAAATCGTGGGGCCGACACATTGCAAGCCTCGCACTGGCAAAAAATGTGTTAACAGCAATGCTAAAGTTTGTGGAAGCCACACGGTCTTTATTGGTTACTTGAGAATGCTCTCGTGCTTGGATAAATGACGCGTGGATTAAGAGCGACGAAACCTTTCTTTGTGGTTTTTCTTACTCTAGTTTCAAACGAAACTAATATTTATGAAACCACGCTTGTTTTCGGTAAGCCGAGCATTTCTTAGCTCATTGGAAACCTGCCTTTAATTTGTCTTTTGAATAGATCAAATGTTGCTCGGTAACCAAGGTTTCGCCGGGCAAGTATCAACTTCTACAACGAAACAACCAACTCGCGTTTCAAATAATAAAAGTTTCATTCTTTCATTTCGCTTTACATTTTGACGATTATATACTGTAAGGAGTGTCTGATGAAAAAAATCTTATATACAATAACGTTTTCGCTATTTCGCGCTAGGTTACTGTTCTGTACGATAGATAACTTTTTAAATATCAGAACTGAAGGTAGTCACAGCTAGTCAGAGCTATCCGCAAAATCATCACAACCATATTTTGAAATACACAACTTATGAGATTCAACAAAATACCCATGGTTCTACCTCTTCCTTTGCAGGTCTGCTGTAGATACTTCAAAATGGCAAGTTACCATAAGTAATCTTTGGGTACCTTAAAAGAACTAATTGCAAGCTATCACATTTTCCCCTTGAGTCAGACAAGACTGCTGTGCCTAAAAAGTTGCATCAATGGTTTACATTTTCACACACTCAATGTCTTCTACAGTCTTTATTAAATTCAACAGGCTTTCTGAATCGGAAATGAACTCTAAGATATTGGGCAAGTACGTGTAAAATGTTGAGAACCTTGCTTAAAGTCAAAGACTTGCTATGTTAATCAAAGGTTCCTTGAGATTGTAACCATGTGATAAGATACTCCATCGAAACACAGGAGTAATAAAAGCAAGAAGAAAGAATTTCGCACACTAACATGAACATAAACATATTAGAATGAAGTGAAAGGGCACATGAATTCACCTGTAAGACAGAACGAAAAACAAATGGCGGTATTGTAGTTTGGTAACAAAGCATAAACAGTATGACCTGCAGTGAATCAAGCATTTCTGACGCTCGCAAGGCTGCAGAGAAAAGTCATCGGCATGATATATTGATAGCGGGAATGAAAATAGATCTAATCAATGTCACACCTCATCCCAAATCATTCTGATGCTCATCTTGTTTGCGGTATGCCTTGGTTTCACTAAGATTACAAATCGTGTTATCACCGCCAAAACCCATTTACACTAAGCACTATGCTTATAAGGTAGTACCTTGATCCGTCTGCTTTGTGGATCTTGTTCATTTTGATCTCTCCCTTTTTTACATACACATTTTCATTGTAATGCCAGATTATGATAAGTAAAAAATATATCTAAACTTAAATGCCGTGGAGCCGTATTCTAATGCTGTAGCTGGTATCATCTTCGTACCTGTCGCTACACTGAAGGGAGGATTGAAGTATCTAAGCAATGAATTTACTTTCTTTAAACATGAAGCGTGAGATCATATAAAACAAACTTCGTTTACAATAGTCCTTCCTAACAACACTAACATAAAATTGGCCACATTAAAAAGTCAATCTTTCTTTCCACTGGGCTGTTTGTGTTGTAATTCCTTTCAAACTTACATAAAATTAATATTTTTATACGCGTCTTGGGCGTGTTGTTACGTTTACCGTTGCAACGATAGTATTCAAGCCTTACAAAAATACAAGCCAAAGGAATTTACAATAGAAATGACTTTTCCTACTCGCTATCAGGTGAATATCTGGCACCTTTCATGACCCAATTTGTGTTCCTTTCTCTTAATGCATGAAATTCAAGAAATACACTTCTTAATATCGCAAAGCTTCGTTTTCCTTTCACACTTCACTGCTACATTGCTAGGTGCCCCTGATGTTCCATGTTAGTAAACAAAGGGGCGGAGTTCGCCTATGGTACAGAACGTTATAATTGTTTACCAAATAATACTGCTTCATCCATTGATTCAACAATAACGTTTATATTCTAGTTGTAGCAATGCATCATAAGTGCCATCCCAGGAAAAATGACCGGGGAACTTAAGTCTAACCTAAACACTGCTGTAGAGTATGATAGAAGGGGGCAAGCGACTTTGAATGTTGAAAGACTCTGCTGGTATCTTTGGACAGATCTCAGACCTATTTAAAGGTGCCTCTTAGCATGGATGGCCTTGTTCTTGAGGAGCTGTCGTCGTTGAAGCTCCTTCGGATTTCTTTTACGTCAAGGCTTGAATGGGGAACTTAACTTACTAACCTAGCTAAGTCTGTATCTAGGAAGGTTGGGGCACTTTTGCGATCTATAATTTTTCTGTCACCTTACGTTGTATTGTATCTTTATAAAGTAATGATCAGGCCTTGCATGGAGTATTGTTGTCATCTTAGGGCTGGTGCAATAAAACGCAAAATCGAACCTCTGGTGCAGTGGACCCTGAACTGGCCTGCACACTTCAACCTCTAGTCTCACCGTAGAGATCATGCATCATCAAGTCTTTTCTACACGTACTTCTTTGATAGCGTTCTTTCGAGTTTGTTCCTCGTACCCTCATCAGGTCAAGGTCCACTCTGTATGCTGAATCTCTGCATGGCCTTTCTACTTCTATTCCTAAAACAAACAGAAACCTCCACGCTAACAATTTTTATCCTAGGACTGCCAAAATCTTGAACTCACTGTCTTCAGACTGCTTTCCTCTTACTTATGATCTTGACACTTCTAAATCTAATGTCAACCGCCATCTTCTTGTTTGTAATACATCTGTTTTTCTGTTTACTCTTCATGTCCAGTCCTTCAAAATAACTGAATACCTTGAACTGGCAACCCTGCCTTGTATTCAGCGAAGAAAGAAATCGTCCTTGATCACCGAAAAGCATGTGATGTACATTTGTCGAAATAAAGATCATAACAAGCCATTATGGTAGTACAGGTTGACCGTGGTTCGTGTTATAAGCCGCAGATTTGTATATTCCTTATCAGTACGCTTTCAAAACGAGGCAATATTTGTTGGCAACTACGATATAAGGACCGGTCATCTTTCCATATCATGGTCTGTTTGGTATTATATGTATAATGGCAAAAGAAATTAGAAACAATTGACTGAGCAGTAGACGATGAGATAGAGAGGGGAAACTCGATTTGAATGTGGGTTAGTAATGTGTACAGGCAATTTCGCTCCTTCAGTTCCTTGATAACAAAGAAATGGGTTGCAATGTGAATGCCTTTGCACTCTTGCTTGCAATCCTGAAGGTCACGAGATTCTTAACTTATTGACGTTTTTTCTTCCCCGTTTAATTTTTCCATCCATTTAAACTTCTACTCGCAAATACGTGTGGCGAATATCATTTCTTAATAGGACAAGTCCCTTTGTATCGCTACATATATTAACGGTTGTCGCTGCTCTTTTACTTCTGCTAGAACCAACATACTGCAAGTATGGTAAAAACGCTTAGCATCCATATTATCCTTATATCTCTATCAAATTTTTAGTAATGGATTCTGTAAATCATTTACACGACAACAGTGGGTCAACTCACATTTGTAAGACAATTCTGACAGTTCAAAATCGACAAAAGTTTATACCTATCTAATGCATGGGTCCCCTTGCAAAACGGCAGATTTTTAATTTTTGCATTTTTGACACTATTTAAACCACTGTTTGAAACTTACGTAAAACATCAATTTTCCATAACAGGATTTAGCAGTGCTTGTCATTTTCAAAGCGTATTATTCGCTCAATCTTTACAATTTATGAAATTCGTGTGTCTACAATCGCCGTAAAAGTTACTTCTTGTTTAAGAATGTCACCCAATTGAGCAAAAAAGAATTGTGAAATAAAAGATGTTATGTTTCTCTTGTATCTCACTGAAAAGTAGTTACTGGAAAAGCCACTCCATCATTCATTTCATTAATAAATCATAAGTCATTTTGTTTCCTACCATAAACTCGAGAACAGTCTCAGCAGCGCACAGTTTTGACCAGTAATATTAGGCTTACAGTTGAAAAATGGCATAAGGTAATCAATAGTTTTGTAAAACTCACATCCAGAGAATTCAAAACAACCCTTTGCGCTTTATGAAATCGAAACAAAAAAGGCCAGGTGAAAAGTGGATAAATAACAAATACTTGGACAATATTTGGGCTTTAGATTAATGGACTGTCAAACCTGTTTCAGCAACTGACAAACACCATGGAAATCATCCTCGCAGAGACTTCGGGCCTCGAATTCAACATCAACCTCCTGCAAAAAAGAGTAACGAAAGTCACGAATAATTTTCAATGATTAGAGACGAACTGAAATCAAAGTCTTGGTTACTTTTCAATTGTACATAAAAAATATTCTATTGTTATAGAACTTAAAAGACAAAACTGCAATCTCGCCCTTCTCTATTTTAAACATCAGGCTGGTCCTCGTCGTTTTTAGTGCAATTTGAAAGCCGATAAAATAGGCAAGTATTTCATCTTACAACTGAACCTTTTATGCTTCTCCCAAGACGTAGATAGCTCATTGTATATCAGAGTGACCATAGCAAATTCTTCAATGGCAATAATACAACCATACGTTATATGAATAATAAAGAACTATTTATTATTTATACACCATATAACTAACTTTTACAAAAAATATAATATTATCAGCCTGACCGACCTTTTTGATCAGGATATGACTCAGCTTTTAAATTTCATGTTAAATAAAATTATGTATTGTTTTCAAAACAAAATACTAAGGAGGAGGCAATTAGTAATATAGTTCCGAATCAACGGTTAAAACATAAATAGTAAAACATAACATGATACGTAACTGCATCTGCAATAGAATTATTGATAGGTGGCAAGGGAGTCTATAGAGTCTTTCGTTGTGTTTCGAATTGTTAGAAAAGCCAGGGAAACATTTAAACATATATTCATCAAAAAATTACTCCAATTCAATACAAATCCAAGCACCTAATAGATGTGCCATAGCGCACATTTGACAGCACTGATAAAAACTCTATTATTTAGAAAACAAGTACAATACCTAAAGTCCATATTCTCAATGAAGATTTAAGTGAATATAAACCATAGATGATTCTGAAGTAAATTATAAGAAGTAGAAATAAAGAAGAATAATTATATTAAGAAAACATGTTACAGGTAACTGGGAACATTTAAGTTCATTGATATATGCAATCGAGTAATGGGTGACGCTCAATGATTTCAGGGGTCATCCTTAAGACCAAATGCTGTTTATTTCAATTATGTATTTCACCATTGTGGAATAAAAAGTACGATTATTTGTTCCCTTGCGACGTGGCTGTCACAAAGACTTCAAAAAGAACAGTCTGTTATTCAGAAACTTAACGACGCCACAAAAAATGATATTTGAAAGAAAGTAGTTGCAGTGGTGAGTTACATGAAGAAAGGAAGAATATTCAAAGTAATACAAGACAAAAGCTGAAGACTGTTGAGTTTACATTCAGTACGCTACATGTGGTTGGACTGGGGTGTATGTTTGAGGGGGGCAATGAGGTTTTATGTCCAATAATCTAACACATTAACTGTATAATAAAGGGCTTGACCACTATAATCTAAGGATTGCAGGAGTCCAAATCACCAGATCAAATAAGATCTTGTTTCTGTTACAGTCCTTTTGGCAGGGATAATAATCGAAATGAAGAATAGAGTAAAGACATATCAAACTAGCAGATGTACACCCTATGGTTTTCTGTTATAAATGGCTTTTTTAATGGCCGACAGTATACAATAAAAGTTATTTCCTTTAGAGTTGTATGAAAGATTCCATTTTAAAGTTTGTGTGACAAACCATAAGCAGTGACAGGTGCTTTCAAGATCAAGAACAAAACCTTGCAAATTTAAGGGCCTAACAATGAAGTTCCTTGTTAATCTGAGCTGTTCTTTTCAAAATAGTACCTGCAGCTTACTTGTAGACCTGCTAGGGATTTAAAGGGGAAAGTTTATACACGAAGACTTTTCAAAACGTGTATATATAGTATATCTTCAAAGATACAATTTCTAATTCAATGGAAAAGATTATTTCCTTTAATTCCTGAACTCTCCTGCAAGCTTCATTGCTTAAATTTAAACAAATAGTAACAACACACTTTTTAATTTTGATTTTATGTTATGCCAGAGTGTTGTGAGATGTGGGAATAGATACAACACCCTTTGTTACCTACACTAAAAATACCATTTGTCCATAAACTTTACAGACGACTTATCTGCAGATTAGCCAAAAAATTGCATACGGAGAGCATGATGGGTAATAAACAGTAGAAAGCTGCTTGACTATCTCCTTCGGATCATTTGCCCATACAAGTCACATGGCTTTTTTCCCCACCACAATGCTCACCGCATGCTACTGCAAACTTGAGCTGTTAAACAAACTTGAGAGGTTGTGCTACATACAAATTGAAATTCACATATATTACATTGTGATATGTATTCAACATCTCTAGAATTGCCATGATGTGGGCATTTACAAATTTTTAATTTCATTTGCTGTTTAAGTTAGACAATATATGTTATCTTGAGGTAAGGATGACAAATGGATGTATGAACCAGCCTTCAAAGGGTCAGTCTTTGATTCATCCAGTAAAGAATGCAAAATGTGCAAGAGTCTAATAAGCAATCAGATACTTTTCCTTGAATTGTTTAATCTTTAATAACTGCTTCTAATAAACTTTCAGAGTTTAAAAACCATTTTTTATTTTGAAGAAAAATTATTGGGGGTGATCATACACTTTGATCAACACTCCATCAAGAATAATATATTTTTTTCCATTTGAAGACTTTTTTTCACAGAAGGGGCTTTACTAATATCCATGATAATGTAACTTATTATTTGGGTATGGAGCACTTTCAGACCAGATTCGAAATCGAGCCTTGCCCCTCTTGAACTGAATATCAGGAATTTATCCACTAGGCCATGCTGGTGCAAAGACTAACATTGGAACGTTTTCTTCAAATGCATTCCCAAATGCAATCCAAAATCATCATCATCATCATCATCATCCACAGGTCCAATCCAAAATGATCACAGATATCATACAATCTTTAACCCAAACCCTTTAGAGCTCAGTTGCAGCTTCAACTGCAATTGATGATGAGGGTAATGGATTCCTTTTTGAATTTCCGCAAAAGTAGGCATGGTTTCCATAGTATAGTCAACAAGGATTTGAGTCAGTCTATTATTTTATCATTGGCAGTTAAATGGTATTTCACATACCTTACTAACATTTGCTACTTTTGAGTGATCCATATTGACCTGTAAGCAATGAGGTGTGAAGATGGTGATGTTATGTTGGCATGGCCATACACTTCCCTCAAGCAGTTGTAGAAGTTCTTAATATCATCCTTGTCTGCAAAGCCCAGAAATCACCAGCATTGCTATTCAACCACAAGCCCTGCCAGTAGCAAACCTTTGCTTAAATGTTGCTCCATAGATTTACAATGTGTTTTCCTTCGATAATAAACTGCCCCATGAAGTGTCTGACTGCTGGAGTCATGTGAGGTGACCTTGCAATGTTGGTCCACCACATCAGAAGTGTCATGACCGGCTCCATTCAGGGGGTGTAAGTGTAAGATTTACTTGAGATACACCAAATTGTACCTTATCATTCCATAAAGGGGGTAGGGGGTGGGGTATGAAAATAAAAAGCTTACTGTTATGTTATATACAATTGTAATCTTTTGAGTATCCAAAATATTTCATATGTGCACTGTCAAAAGAGATTAGTTTCATAAGAAAAAAGTCAGTCACAGTACTGCTGGGTGTGGCCAGGGATCAAAGTCCAACTGTTTACATACAATCAAGTGCCTCCCTTATGACTTAACGCAGGTCTAGAAATTATTTTTTACTGCAGATTGACAAATTACACCTCCTTGAAATTCATTCTTCACTGGAAGCTCTATTACTCAGTTTTTGTATCAAGAAAGTAAATTCAAAGATGATTTAAAAGAGGTTAAATTAAATAATAAGAACATCTACTCATCGAGAAAGGAATGGACAGAACCCTT
>JAAAKL020002089.1:0-27600 GCA_010016065.2 Carybdea cf. marsupialis auct. non (Linnaeus, 1758)
TGTCATTTATACATTTACTTATACGTTCATTAATTGTTTTCTGTAATCATTCAATTGTGTTTGATGCATCCATTCATTAATTTTTATTATTTACTTTCCAGTTCATCATCAGATTCCTTCACCCTTTCACCTCAATTTTATTCACCATTTTGTTTTCTCAATATCGACTCCCATAAGAGTTACCTCAGTTGCGCACACGCGTCAACTAATTCAAGGTTAAACGACCATAAATTAGATCTATCTTTCGTTTGAAGATAACTAAAATATGTTTGATGCCGACAAATAGTTTCCTAACATTGGCACACAGTAAATTACCCGACAATTGGCATTCAGTTATTCTTGAGATATAGTCGACGGTCTACATTGGAATGCAATATAGTTTACCTACAATTAATGCAGTACCAAAAAATAACCGTACACATCAGTCGTTATATCAATATCATCAATAACGCAAACAAAATGAAACTTTAAGCAAAGAATCAAATAAAAAAGTAAAGATTACTTACTTTTGCTAATCTTAGGTCTTGGATCTTATCTCATCTCATCTCATCTCATCATCTTATCTTATCTTATCTTATCTTCTCTTATCTTTTTTTTATATTTTATTATATTTTATTTTGATGCCTTTTATATGGTAAATTTTATCATATGATGGGCCAGACTTTTTCAAGCGTGAAAAAGGCTATGATCAATGACACGATAAACTCAATTATGTAAGTGACTTTCATTCTTCACTCTTCTATACGTCACATGCCATCATCTATTACTTGTCTGTTGGTTTATCCAATTAATAACCACATGCACTATCCATTCTTCATTTGCTTTTGGACTTCTTCATTCATCTTTTCTTTTTTTTTGATTTATCACATTACTTGCTCACTCATTACCTTCGGATTTATTCTTTAAACGTATTTTTCAGTATGTCATTCATCTCATCATTTACCATCAATTCATTCATCTCATCATTTACCATCAATTCATTCATCTCATCATTTACCATCAATTCAATCATCTCATCATTTACCATCAATTCATTCATCTCATCATTTACCATCAATTCATTCATCTCATCATTTACCATCGATTCATTCATCTTATCATTTACCATCCATTCATTCATCTCATCATTTACCATCCATTCATTCATCTCATCATTTACCATCAATTCATTCATCTCATCATTTACCATCCATTCATTCATCTCATCATTTACCATCAGTTCATTCATCTCATCATTTACCATCAATTCATTCATCTCATCATTTAACATCAATTCATTCATCTCATCGTTTACCATCCATTCATTCATCTCATCATTTACCATCAGTTCATTCATCTCATCATTTACCATCGATTCATTCATCTCATCATTTACCATCCATTCATTCATCTCATCATTTACCATCAATTCAATCATCTCACCATTTACCATCAATTCATTCATCTCACCATTTACCATCAATCCTTTCATCTCACCATTTACCATCAGTTCATTCATCTCACCATTTACCATCCATTCATTCATTTCATCGTTTACCATCAATTCATTCATTTCATCATTTACCATCAATTCATTCATTTCGTCATTTACCATCAATTCATTCATCTCACCATTTACCATCAATTCATTTATCTCACCATTTACCATCAATTCATTCATCTCACCATTTACCATTCATCTATTCACTCGTTTGCATTTGCAAGATTCATTAATGTATCTTATTATGCAGTCATTAATCTTGGGATGCATTTGGTCTTTCAATCATTATTCTTTCAGTTCACTTTTTAGCCCTTTTTGTTCATTTGTTTGCCTCTTTATGAATTCATTTCATAACCTTATCGTAAACGTTGATAGATTCATTTCTTCTGCCAGCAATTTTTGCACCCATCAAACTTTTAATTCACCGTTGCGCGTTGGCTTCGATTGATACACTCTGCTTGTCAGATTTGTAATTGTTTCATTATACTTAAGACATTTGACAACTCTATTAGTGTGATTTGAAGTACTATAGGATACTTTCATCGTGTATTTTTACACTTCTTTATTTTGGCTATCATTATTCAGGACAGAATACAGAATCAACTTTGCACATTTTCAAACATTGAATGGATTCAGTTTGGAAGAGACCTTGTGGCTGGAATCGATATGAACGCTTTGAACAATTCAGCACGGGTAAGTTTCCGCATTACCTTCTGTTGCGTAAAAACGTTCAAAGAGTGGTGTAGTGCAGTGGCCGTGAACAGTTTCCCTCTATAGGACACTTTGTAGGAGATAAGGAACCAAAAATTTTCTTAAAGTGCCGCAAATTTCCTGGTGTCTGCAATCACGTCGTGCAATCCTTAGTCTTTTTCTTCCCGACCAAGAAGAGATTACATTCAAAAGAAAATATTTAGATATACTTTAAAACCATTTCAAGCGCTACAGGTAATCTAGAAAACCTGGAAATGGGTAAATGTTAAGGAAAAGTAGGGGAAACTCAAGAAAATTACTGAGTTTCCACAAATGTACCTGAATAATACGAAAATAGTCATGAGGATGTTTCATGTAATTTTACTTGTTTGGTTTATTATATTTTCATAAGCCTTGGTTAGGTAAGTATTAAATTACTGTCAATATCAAAGAACCATATCGTAATCAGAATGGGCTAGACAATGAGAGTTTCTACTATTAACGTTTTGGTTAGTGGAACGTGCAGTATCGTAGGTAATTTACACAAGCAATCGATGGAACATCTGTCATTTTTGGCTTGAGCCACGACCTAGTCAAAGAAATGTGGCACATACACTGTACTGCTGTAATGCTATTTGAAACACCTACAGATTTAGTCCATGCTGCTTTGTTACGTTTTGATTGGCGTCTTCTGATAACAATCTGTTAACAGATGTAGCGTACAAGAATAAATCAATGCTGATTCGAGATAGTATTTTCTTTGAAGGACGTTTCATCATACTAATTGAGACTTGGAAGAATACCCCTGTATAAGTATCACACCTGTAATTTATCTGAATGACGCAATACTAAGTTTCACTAGAGTTGATTTCCCAGCATGAAGAAAATTCAATACTGAAAAGATTTTGACGTGAATCAATTATATTAATTTTGGGTCTACTTTGACATCCAAACTATGCATGTTAAGAAAATAGTATTAGAATTTTCATGCATTTGGCATCGTGCTTTAAAACAAGGTAATATTAACTTAACAGTGGAACTACGTGTCTTACTACAGTCATTGATTTCGTATTACAAAGATAGTTTGCTGCTTTGTATGGCGACCCAACTTAGGTTATGGCAGAATTAACTAAACCATCTAAAATCTAACCCAATTTCTCTGCCATATAAAAGAGGATTCTGTTGATTTGTATCGCTTGTTAAATATTTATCGCCAATTTGCATCGCATTAAGCTGAGAAGCATGTGAGAGGCACTATTTGAAGCTAGTCCATGCTTGGTTCAAATGACTCTTCGATTAGGTAAGCAACGTGCCCCGTGCAGCTGCTGCGGCAAATGCTAATCAGTCTGCTGTAGCTCTGGTATTTTCATTTCGATATCATTTAAGTTTAACGAAAACAGTTAAGTGCGAAAATTTTACTCGTGTTGTTATATTAAGCAGCAGGTTCAACACAGTTACCTCTTCAAAGTGTTAACTCTAACAGCTAATGATTATTTTCGGATAAAGGAATTCGCTCAGCCTTGTTATAATGTTACAATAGAAATGTAAAATTTGAATTGACATTGATAATTTTTCAAGAGATAATTAGGGTTGCACAGGTGCTTCGTCGCCCGCACCTCAGTGATTTTGATTAACACAGGTGTTTAGATATTGTACCTCTGTAATAACTTCAATGACCGCTAAAGCTGTTAAAACTTGTTGTAGCAGTTTTACAGTTTTCTCGTTTTATTAAGGTAACAAGAACGTTGTTAGCTTCAGTTGAATTAAGTTAAGGTTGCTGAAGATATCAGTTTGTACATGCGATAATGCAAATGCGTAATAATACTGTAGTGAAATTATGTATTACATGAACGATTCATCACTTTTTGAGGAAAAGTGATAAGTCGTCGGCCATCAGTTTAACCTTCTCTTAGTAACTCCCATTTATCGTAGCCATTAGTTGCATCTAGCGGATACCTTTGGTGTCGGACAACTTCCGATGCCAGATAGATTTTTTGGTTACAAGACACTTATCTTCTATGATGCACACCCGTAAATTATTTGCTAGCAAGAAATTGCTCTTCCTGTTAATGATCCCTAGAGAGCTACCGTAAGAGGTAGCGAGGCGACAGTGATGACACCATTGAATCGTATGGAATTGTCGTTGAAGTACATTTGTGATGATGCAATTGCTAGACTCGTGAGCCTCTGAGCAGATTATCCTGTGTTCTTCGCATTTCATGCAATTTTGTGACGTTGTTGTGTACCTTGCCATATTTTGTATCGCTTTGTGGCTGCCAGAGGAATCGAGAAAAGAGAAATGCATGATATCCCTCTTAACCAAGACGCTCTCTCTTACAGTGTTTGTGGATAAAAGTAGGAAAATATACGAACAGGATTGCGTACACTTTTCCTCTCGTTGATGTCATTAGTAAAGACGATTATGTGGAGGAACGTGTTTTGACACAAGCGAACTCGTTTAGGCGACGTTGATTCGAGAGTAAAGTCCCTAAATAAAGCAGTCCAAATTAAAAGGGCTGCCATAGCGTCCTAAATAAGCTGAGCTAAATAAGCTGAGCTATCAAGGGAAGGCGTAAATACAGGTGTACCGACGAATATCTTGCACAGACTGGAAGGTCAGGTAAACCAATGCTATTATTTTAGGAGGACTGCTGCATGAACAAAGGCTGTACATGCTGTTGTGATAGAAAAGGACAGCGAACTGCAATAACAAAGATGCTGCCGTGATGATGATGACCACCCCTGGAGAGGAAAAGCTGGCATTGAAAAGATCGTATCTATCGGGTTCTATAGGAAAGGGCACGTCCAGATGATCGTCCATACGGGATCAGAGCGATGCAACTAGCTTCATTAAACTGCATTTTAATCAATTGTACATTAAAGGTGTGTTCTGCTTCTTAGTATTTTTATATGTAAGGTTTGACAACCTTGATTATTTTTTTATGTTTTCTACTTTTTTACGAAGGATTTGAGAAACTTTGAAAGATTCGAATCAACCTGGAGGCTTTTGAATACAGAGGTGACTCGACTCAATGAAGACGTAAGTTCTCGATTTTTTAAAAAGGATTATTAAATTGCTCCATGGTGCGTATAATCACATGTTTGTCTACTATCAACAGTGTTCAGTTCTAGGCTAAGTATGATTGAGGAAGCCTAGTAGGACATCTACCTTTAGAGTTCTCCACTTCGTAATAATGGGGAAAGGTATGTAGGTAATGCTCCAACGCCTCTCGTAGTAAAGGACAGACTTTAACAATGCCTATATACATTGGTAAATAATATTCTGAATGGTACAAACCTGATAGAGAACTACTAACAATGCATTTTGGGTTCTGTAAGCCAATTTTGCAAGGTTTTTATGTTGTTGCACTTCTTATGTTAACCAGAGTGCATTAAAATTAACGTATTTTCTTCTGCAGTTTAACAAATAAAAAAAATCAAATTGTTCGACCGTAGTCTAGGACGACCCGAAGGCGCCCTTTTTCGTATGGCTTCTGCCCGAAGGCAGGGAGGGGCGCCTCTCCTCTTCCTTGTGTTTCCACAATTTGACCCCAGTACGAACTGGTTCCCATTTTCCGACCCCGGGCAGGCAGATTTTCAAGTCGCCCTAAGTTAGATTTGAACCTAGAACCTTCTGCACTCAAAGCTGCAGACGGAGCCACTGAGCTATCTCGCCGGTCAGGACGGTGTTTAACTAGAGAACTTTTTGCGAAGGGTTTAAGCCTAATATAGCCCTGTATCATTTCGTTTTCTCTTGTGTGTCTTAGTTCTCATCCCTACCCCTTCCCTGCCATTCCCTGTCTTGTCTTGCCCATACCTACCCTGATCATCCCTGATCTCATCAACTCCCTTTGTGCCACCTCTACTCATTCGTATCCCCCCATCCTGTCCCGTACCACCCTGTCTTGCACCTACTACCTGTCCTGCCCCTACTACCTGTCCTGCTCCTACTACCTGTCCTGCTCCTACTACCTGTCCTGCTCCTACTACCTGTCCTGTCCCGTCCCAACTACCTGTCCTGTCCCGTCCCAACTACCTGTCCTGTCCCGTCCCTACTAACCGCCCTGCCCCTACTACCTGCCCTGCCCCTACTACCTGCCCTGCTCCTACTACCTGTCCTGCCCCTACTACCTGCCCTGCCCCTACTACCTGCCCTGCTCCTACTACCTGTCCTGTCGCTACTACCCCGTCATGCCCCCTACTACCCCTTTCTGTTCTCTACTACCTGTTCTCACCAACGCCTCTAACCAAGTTTAGCTTGCTCGTGCCCGCTTTATCTTTTCGAAGTCTTTTAACTTTTGCATATTTTATTCGTCTGATTTTAGTTACGTGCTGTTGAGAGTCTGGAGCCAGCCATTCGGGACTTGGCTCAGTTCAGGCAACTTGCTAATGGATCATCTAATCTCGACATCCGATCCATAATCTGTGGTAGAAGTGGAAGGAGGAGAAGGGGTGCGAACGATGTTAGTTTTTACCAGCAGATTCGAGATCAAGCTTCTGAGTCAACAGAAACGAAACCAAGTAAGTCTACGCTGAGCGCCGCTTTATCACCTACTACTACCAATCCCCTGTAATATGCATTCTTTGTTATCAGCGACGTCTGATGCTTTTTAGTATGACTGTTCGTCATTTTCGCCTTATTACGGGCGATATCCACGTATTTTGTTTCTATGCCAGCAGTGGTACAGGCGCCGCAAGCACGCTCCAATAAGTGAGGGGGCCAAATTCAACTGTGAACACCATCGCGTGCATTTATCTATAGGTTGTATTGAAGCTGGATTCACATAGCATATGCCTATCAATTTTGGGCTGTCAGAGCATATGAATAGTGATTCAGGGTACATCACAACAAATCATACATTTAGATCTTTTTTACCAAAAAGTTGGGGGATGCCCCCCCCCCTGGCGCTGCGTCGCTGCGGCCCTTGTTTTTCCTTACTGCGATTTGTGCGCCATGTTTCACTTTACAAACTTTTTTCCCGCACTAATTCAGATATTCTTTCTTGTTAGGTGAGGGCACTGTTTGTTCTGACATCGATCCCCCCAAGCGGGTAGACTGTGGCTGGCCTGGAATTTCAGAGGGAACATGCTTGTCGATGGGCTGTTGTTATGACAGTTCAGTTGAGGGTGCCAAGTACTGTTTTTGTAAGCCAGGTGAGTGAAGTAACGAATCCCTGTGGATAACCTTCAGAGATTAGTTGCATAACAGCGCAAATCTGTCCGCAATGGTTTACCAGCAGTAAGTAGAGCGGGCGGGAAACGTACCCTGATGTGTAATCAAACACTGTAGAAAGGGGAATGGTATAATACTGGATATTCAGATTGTAAACTATCTATGATTTATGGAGCTATTGAGGATGCCTTAATATGTTTTTGATGTCTTGATGGTTTCTTGCTTTTTTGATAGGATTTTGATTTCTTGATAAGGTTTTGATTTCGTGAATATGTCTTGATGTCATTATGATGTCGAAATATTTGGATTTGAATTGATTCAGCAAAGTCCTATATTGTAGTCTACTTGGAGCATGTGAGCAAGTGATCTACCGCCGACTGAAACTGGGGGCTTTCGTTAGCAAATTTTGATATTGTCCCATAAAATCTTTCTTTGAAATCGTCGGGGAACAACATTTCTTGAAGTACGTTCAAGGGGTTCCATCTGTGTTTGCGACGCTCGGCCTTGTCACATTCTATATGTGGATATAGTACTTGTGCTGTTTGAGCGACTCATCTTGCTCCCGTCACTTTCACGACAACTCGCGGAACAGGCTTATCAACCTGTTGAGCACTCATACTTTGAAATCAAACGAAGCCACCATTTTTGTGTCAGTTGCCATGCATAGTCTACAGCAGCATTCTTCGATGGTTCGATCGAATTCTTTCCATTTTATGCTCTCTTCGTAACTTCAAAAGCTAGATAAAGAACGAACAATTTCAACATGCGTACCAAAACTTGAAAAATTTCATTAAAGTACCTGGATGGAATCATCATATGCTGACATGTTGTATTAAGAAAAGTAGGGGTGGGAGGCAGGTTTTACATGCTCTTCTAAGATTATTTGATATCCAGTATACCTCAGGATCTGACGCTTGAGGGCTATTGTGCCATGGAGCACTAGTTTAACGCAGAAAGAGGCTTTAGGTAAAGCCGGCGGAGTCATTCACGGTATCCGAAGAATCGCTTTTTTGCGATGGAAGATGATCACTCCTACCTATTACCACTGTATTTTACATGATGCACGTTCAAAATCCAATACGTATTTAAGAGCCCTCTAGAAAAAAGCGGCCCTGGAGTACCCCGTCCTCTTCCCGTTATTCGTACCCAATTAAAATGTCCTGATGTGGCAATTTTATTACTTTTTTTTCCATGCGCTAGTGCATAAGACCGTTTTCTTCTTTCCTTTTTTGCAGGACAACAACGATGTTGCACAGTTTTCAATCGCTTTGTGCAATTGATTGGCGGGGTTACAGGGCAGGCGGGTGCTGGATATGCTGACGCCGGATTTGTCATGTTTGCAGCTCTCATATTACGCGGAAAGATTTTCTACACTCCAGATAACCCCAAAACCAGATTAGTGATAAAAAAGATCAACTCGTTTATATCAGATGTGAGTTTAACATTCTTCTACCTTCCGTATTAAAACTTTATTAGCATAATGGTTAATACGTTATTTCTCCAATTATGATATTTTCTTACAGGACCGTATCAACGAGATTGAAAGTGTTTAGGGGGAGCTGGGAGGGGACACACCATTGTTTAAATGAATAAAATCTATGCAGTAAAGAGATGCGTGATTGTACTTGAGCCAGAAGGGGCAGATATGTACCCATCGGCCTCCACAGCCCCTAGTAGGTATCATCATGCTTGTAGAAAATAAATTGCATATTGAGTTGGAGGGTGTTTCGATTGCAGGAAGCAATTTATTGAATTAAATGTCTTTGTAATGTAACATGAACGATTACAAGAGTCGTAATGATATTTGGAGGATGAAGTACGATACAGCTGGCATTGTCTAACTGTTGTAAACCTTCAGTCAATCATCGCAGTACCACTGGTATAAGACTTCCGGGAAAGTGGAGTCGCACTCGCAGACAGCATAAACAAAGCTAGCAAAGTTTCAAACTGGCGATGTGTGTTTCCTTGAAAGAAACGGTTATCGGTAACAGTTTTTCTTCGGCAAGATTATCTGACTAGAAACTTCTTTGTTTCGTCAACAAAATCGTTGAGCATCTGCAAAAACCCTTGCGGCTTCGATTACTGACGCATTTGCCGAATTCGTTTTCATTTGCTTTGGCATTTTTTGGGCGGAGCTGCCAAGTTAGAGTGTACTGCTCTCAGCAAAATTTTGTTGAGCTACTTGTTGCAAATTGCTAGGGCTGCGATATATTTTGACATGCATGAACATCTTCATGTAGGTAAGAAATATTGAGATAAATAGAAAACATGACGAGTAAACATGACGAGTTAAAGTTCTTGCAACAGAGTTTTAATGTAGTTAATATGGCGACACGGTGAACGAATGTAAGGAACATCAACACCTCAAGCTTCACATTTTACTCTTGTATGTATATATTTTGTAGCTATTCATTGTCCTTGCGGAGTTTAAGATTGATACCCAGATTAGAGGGAGTGTGTTAATTATGTTTGCGATTTTTGCAATAAACTACTTCGTTAATCCTTTAGATCGATGCCTCCATATTGTCAGCTGGGAGATTAAAAGGACCATTACAGGCGGTGCTAAATTATACAGATACCATGCAGGGTCAGGGCCAGTTGTCGAATCTGACAATTGATAGAGTAAGTAATTTTTACAAAGAACAATCGACATTTTAAATACCACTTATGATTGGTGCGATAGGTATATTAATTATTGTTCTTAGCTCTGTTTACCAACTGGAAAAGGTGATGAATCTAGTTATACTTTGCAAAAAGGAGTACCCATGGTATGTCTTTTTGTTAGGCTTTTGTTTTCGTTTTTTGAATTGGATTTCCCTTAACTTTCTGTGACCAGCAGGCTTAATAGCTACAAGTCCTCTTTTATGTCGTCATGAACTGCCTTTCCCCAAATTGTTTGTAGTCTTCCATCTAGTCTCTTCCCACGTGCTACCTCTTCGGCGTTTTGTGAACGCACTTCCCGTTCAAGACCTATTCTACTCGATTAAAACACTGTAGCTTTCTCTGTCTGTATACAGTTCTTCAACTCTGCATCTACTTCCTCACTCGTAATGTTTCCCTCCTACCTGACTCCAACTATGTATCTGATCATTCAGTGACTCCATCTGACACACTTCCATAATCACCGATGGGCGAAGCCAACACCCCCTCAATAGTTTTTGACTTTATTTTGTTCTTAGTTTTGTGCTGTCGCCGCCCCCCTCCCTCAATATTTTTTTGACGTGATCACGCAACTGTCAGATCGAAACTGTTTTCACACTATTAGTTAATGGCGGCGTATCATCTTGGCATAGTAGCACCGGTCTGACATGATTCATCCACACTCTTCGAAACTTGTTATGTTTTCTCACTTTTTCCACTTTGTGGCTATCCCATATTCTTTCCCCTTCGCTTCTACCTCACAATGAAGCGCTTGCCCAAGGCAAGGCTATTGGTAAAGGTCTTGTAGTCTTCCGCTGGCAGTCGTTAAACGAACTTGCTTTTCATAGTTGCCTCGTTTTTTATGTTATTACGAACCATCTCATTTTGTATTGTAGAACACGATTAATCAGATTTTACAGTTGGGAAAGCAATTTGGATCTCCAGCCCTGACAAGATACGCAGATTTGCTCAATCGCACAGAAGTGTTTGATTTCATTGAAAACATTGGCGAGTGGCGTAATGAAACGCAGGGATTGTACAATCTATTGGACTTGACTGACAATGTCGCGCAATGTTTCAACACTACGAAGTTCTTCAAACCATTCCCAGATGAGAAGACGATGGTAAACCGAGCCGTTGATCAAAGCCCTGGGAAGCCATTATTCTTGTCCAGTAAGTAGTCTACTAGTGGCTAAGGACATTATTTCTTCAAAAGATATGGTATATCGGATATTTCTTCAAAAGATATCGTATATCGGTTATTACTTCGAAAGATATCGTATATCGGATTTCAGAGAGGCTCATGAACACGGGGAGAGTGATTATATTTAGGAAAACAGGGAGAACGAGATGCAAAGACGAGAATGGAAGGAATTGGAACGAGAAAAGGCCAAAATAGTGGAAAGGAGAAGATTGAGAGGGACAAAGAAAAAAAGTTGTATGAGAAAGAGGAATCAGACAATAAAGGGAAAAGAAGGACCAGATGGTCCAGGAAAAGAAGAAAATGAGGAGAGTGTGAAAGAAAGAAAAGAAGGAGAAGAAGATAAGGACGAAAAGATTGAAGAGAGAGAGAGAGAGTAGATTATCCGGTATGAAGAAAATTAGCAGACCAAGGGTTTGCAGTGTGGGTGGAACCCAGCAACGCGAAGGGGGCGAGGCGTGGATGGAATTTGACGTTTGCTTGACTAACATAAGGTCATTTGTGATGGATTATGTAAGTGGTTGGAGCTCGCATGGTTATAATATTTTTTGCCTTTGTTTTATTGAATCGGTACCATGAGGTTTTTACCTCAAGTTTCCTCATCTATCCTTTCCTTTTACCCCAGCCAAGGTTACATTGACCGTTACAGGGGGTTGGACTGTACTGACCACTGATGAAGAGCTAACTTTTTACAATTCTTTTACTCACAAGGCATCGTTTTCCTCAACCTTGATGATGATAAGAAGCCCTTTCCGAAGAAAGTGGAGTACAAGTTAAGGTTGAATCCCGAATTTACGCCTGGAACAGACAAGGTCAAGGCCAAGTGAGTATCTGAGTCTGTCTACTTTATGGTGCCAAACTATGATAACGAATCCTCAAGGTTGTGTTTCGTATTTCCTCTTTCTACTATTGGCAAATTGTGAATTTGCGTGACTCATTTTTTCCGTGTTTGCGGACTTTTGACATGGTCATTTAATTGTGCCCCGTTGTTTTCTGAGGATCATTAAATTATCTTGCTTCTCTGTCTTTACTTCGTATTTATTTAATTCTGCTACTTCTTCCAGGAATGATTTCATCAGAGGATAAATATTTGATGCATTCAAATATTTACTGTGGTTTCTTATGGATTTGGTCTAAGATAGGCCAAAAAATCAGTTAGTTGGTGCCAGCTTTGGATTTTTGCTATATCGATCAATCAGTGGCTAGTTCTGCAGCGCATTACGTCATTTTGAAAGTCTTCATCGGGTTTGCAAGTCGTTAGGTCCACGAGACATAGCTATATAAAACTTAAATTTGTAAAAGATAAATGTAAAAAAGACAGTTTTGGATAGTTAATTCCGGGAGATGTTTGCAGTCAGCTAATGAAAGCCTGAAGTTATGTTTCTGTAAGAGGCTTTTGCCATGTTTACCAACATCGTGATATTCAGCCAGGATATGTTACAGGAAAAACGTACTGCCGGACCTTATTTGGTATCATCTTTTTGTAGATAACATGTTTCTACGATGTTGCAGTGTGGCCCATGACAATACGACTGGAAATGCGGTCTACCCCGAAGCTCTAAAGATTGAATTATACTTCTGCTATCATTATTGAACTTTAATAGGCTCTTACTGATGTCCCTGATATGATGAGGATTTATTCTCTAGAAATATGGCCTACCTTGAAGCTCCTGAAGTTGAGACATAATCAAAAATAGAAAAGGGAAAGTCAAAGCATTTATTGTAAGATTGCCGAATCAGGAACAACATGTTGCTTTCTTCTCTTGAAAACTACAAGTACTAATTTTGTGATTGATTATGCGAACAGATTCTTGCATCAACTCCCGATTGTCGTATTTTGTTGATAATGTACTGCAGGGGAAGCCGTGCTAGTGAAGATTATGATAAGACAATGTTATAATAATATAACGATTTTAATGATTGACTTTGATTTTGATGATTGATTCTAAACTGTGTTTGCACTTGTTCATCTTGTAACCCCATAGTCATCAAGCTCTGCTTTAAACAAATTGTTCACATATTTCTCTCAAGCTAAGATGAAGTTTAGCCTTGCCATGGATCTATATAATCTTGCAATGCATAAAATATATCAGAAGGAAAGTAAATCTGATGGAAAATTTGTCAAATTAATCCGTTCGTAACGATAATATAAATGACTGTGATAATTACGATAATGACACCATCAAAATAATGAATAATAAATAACATAACATTTACATCTTTGTAGCATGATCATATGCGTCTCATAGCACAACATGTCTTTCCCTATAATCGTGTCTCAAAAACTTAAAATCTTTCAAAGCAACATACTGTTTGATAGCATGGCGTTCTTTGCCTTTCCATTTATTTGCATTTTCTTACTACACGCCCAACGTCTTACGTGTATTCTAATGTCTTTCAAGGTACTGGAGACCAGGACCTGGCCCCTACGGAAACTCTGGTTTCACGACTTTGTCCTACCTTAACTTTGGATTCATCTTTCTGCAAGATTTAGTTGAGAGAGCGTTCCTTGAAGTCCTGACAAACAAGACATTACCAGAGCCTGGAATTTACGTTCAGCAGTTTCCCTACCCATGTTACACCAAAGACAGGTATGTATCATAATATATTTGTAAGTGCCACGTGAAGCATTATCAGCACGTCATGCAGATATGCACTTAAACTACATGTGTTGCTAGCTGCTGCAGAGTGACAGTGCGCATATGCGAGTACGCGGGTTGGTTCTTCAAGATCGATATCCCGAATTTAAACCACCTGACGGACCCCAGTCTGGGAGCGTCAGATAGAGCTCTTTATAGAAGGTACACGTTAGCCTTCCTAGTATTCAATGGGTGCATGTAATTATTAAAAGATCAATAAGGGTTAGTATTATACACTCTTCTCAGTTATTTAGTACTCCGTTTAGTACTACATTTTATTTGTGCATTTTTCATCTTTTGCCCCGCCTTTTATTCTTATACTATGCCACCTCCTCCATTACCCCCCCCCCCTCCATCAATTTCTTCTTGTAAATCTTGTAAGTCGTGACCCTCCTCCTCCTACCAATTTCTTCTCCATCTAAATAACATTTTCTTTATTTGCTCCTTTCCCTCACTACTTGTAACTTGTCAGGTATCGAAAAAGGCATCAGCAACGAACTGCTTACGTAAACACTTGTGGGGTATGAGGAGAAATGAAGATGACTTTAAGAGCCACAAAATGTATTTTTAATTCGAGTTGCAGATATGTGATTGTTGTTTTAAGAAGGACTCCTGCTACAAATAACAATGTCTATGTGATACATTCAGACTAACCTTGTATTATATTTTTCATTCGTAGATTTACCTACTACATATCAAGGACCATGCCCCTTTTTATGACGTTAGCGTGGGTGTACACGGTTGCCATGATCGTCAAGTCTATCGTTTATGAGAAGGAATTGAGGCTGAAAGAAGTCATGAAGGTAAAATATAGATGAATTTAGCAAGATTTCAATTGTTCACTAACCCAGTGGAGGTATTACATTTCGATTCCCATTAGTTGTATCTTCTAAACGTCTGTTAGAGTTTAAAAGCTCAGATGAGTTCTAAAAAATTTCGAAGATTTCTAAACGTAGACCTGAGGCATCGTATTTCTTGGAATGCTGTAACATCCACGTATGGTGTGTTAAGAAACACCTGTGATTTTGTGACCATATTTTAATGCTGATTGAGGAGAAGAACCTAAAGGAGAGAGGGGTGGGGACAAATAGGAGCGATAAAGCGTTTTAAACTACAATGTACAACAGTTCACGTGCCACGTCTCACTACCATGCTATTACGTGAAACGTTAAGTAAGTGTTGGTAGTAGATAGGTGATCAATGTGTTAGAGTTGTACTTATGCAAAGTTCATGTTTCGAGGAATACTGAAGAAGCAGGGTTTATTCTTTTGATTGGCTGTGTTTTGATGTCGCTAGAAGTCGATGGTGAAAGTATTAATGTTACACCATAAAGAGAAAATACATTTAACACTGAACATGACATGCTCTATTTTGTCAAGCGTCGATAAGTAATGTAAGAGGATAGGCTGAGATTTCATTTTTAGGGGTCAGCAGGAATAAAGGTATTTCTGTCAGATAGCAAGTAATTTGATGTTTACGTGTTTGTGTTTCTTGGATCATATCCTCAAACTGAATCGTTGATGCTGCATGGTTTGGGATCCCTCTCTATATCCCCATATACACGGTGCAACATGTTGTATTAAAATGTTTAACACAACTCGTGCTGAAGACCTTTTCTTGTCGTACAACTGAGTTTCACAGCTGCATTTTCTATGGGAGCGACAAAATGTTTTCATATTTATGTTGGAGAGACGTTGGACAGCTACAACTCAGGTTATTCGCCCACCCCCGTCTTAAAACGTCTGTGAAATATTGTAAATTCTTTCTTAGCTTCCCTTCCTCTCTCTCGTATGACCCTCATAAATGTATCGCCCCTTGGCTGATTTGTCACGTGATGCTGTGGGTAATAAAACCTGCTCTATTCTAAATCAGTTGTATCAACATGTTGCGTGCAACAAAAGTTGTACAACTTGGTTCGTTTATACGGTGCAACATGTTGGCCGCAACGTGTTGCATTAACATGTTGCACCGTGTATACGGGGCTTAGCATGACGTGAAGCAGTTAGGAGTGAGGGAGTAGCGAAAAGATGGGAGCAGTCGATATCATGATAAGGATCATGTGGACTTTTTGATAGGACACGTGACATGGATGTGGTCAGGGTCAAGGTCCAGTGATCTACCTGATGTAAGTGTTGAATAGTTTCCGGCAAGAATTAAGGGACGCCGTTTCAGTTCCAGCCTAGATTTCGTAGAGCGTTCTTTAATAACATTCCCTCATAACAGGAATCAACAATTCAGTTCCCGTGATATACACAGGCGATAAACTGTGCATGCGTTTGTGTGATTCCATGCATTTGCATTTGCTGATGTCTGTAAATTTCTTTCCTTGCCAGATAATGGGCCTTAACAACTCAGTACATTGGACTGCATGGTTCATTACCAGCTTAGTCACCATGATGATTACGATTATTCTTCAATGCATTTTATGGAAATTAGGAGGCATACTCCAGCATAGTGATCCGTCACTTGTCTTCTTTATGCTCTTCATTTTTGCCATCGCATCCATTAACCTCTGTTTCCTGATCAGTATCTTTTTCTCCAAAGGTAAGTGGAAACTTCATTCATCATCGTTCTGTCTACTTTTAGATCACAGAGCAACCTTTTGTGGTGATGTCGCGGATTATGTTAGCCATTTATTGTTTATTTTTATCTTTCCTGCTTGATAATCTTCCCCGTTGCTGTTATAGATCAAAACAATCACTTAAGGAACTTTTGTTTTTGTTTTTTAGTGTGCCCATTTTCCAATATCTTAAGCTGCCTTATGCCATATTATTATTGTAAGAATTTTTCTGATGCATTCCATTCCCTTCTCATTTTCAGCAAATATTGCGGCGGCATGTGGAGGCATTATCTATTTCTTTACATACCTTCCCTACCCAATTACCATTTGGTTTGAGGAACAAATGAGTGCTGCTCATAAGTCACTAGCGGTAAGTTGTCTTTGATCATCACATCAAAGTCACTGAACACAAAGTATTTACTATATTGTGGTAAAAGAAACATTTGATTTTCATTTCTTAAGAAGTGTGATTTTAGCACGTTTAAACTAGCTCTGTTTCAGAATAAAGGAGAGATGGGATAATTCTGGATCCCTTGTATCAGTGTGGGGAAGAAACGGTATTATCTTGAAGACGTGAGAGGTGTGACGAAATCATTAGTACAATACCTACAAGAAGGCAATAGCAAGGCAACATATAGTACCCCTAAGAAAGTGGATTAGGGAGTGAAGAGGGAGGAAGTAATACAGGATGGGAAATGTGGATGTCCTAATGAGGAAATGAAGAAAGGAGCGAACGGATAAAAAAATTAGCAGGAGCGAACGAAAGAATAAAGGAAGAAAGGGATAAAAAATACAGAAAATATAGGGGGAGTGAAGAAAGGAAGGGAGGAACAAAAGGGAGAAACAAAAGAAGGGAGAAAGAAAAAGATGAAAAGGAAGAAAAAAAAGGAAAGGAAAGAAGGAAGGAACGAAGTTATGGAGAAAGGAAGGAATGAGTGAAGAAAAGTGAGGATAAGAAAGGAGCTTAGGAAGGAGCCGAAGAGAAAAAGAAGAATCAAAGAAAGGAAAGACACAGGAGATAACGAAGTAGGAACGTTAAGTAGGAACGACGAAAACTAATGAGTGAGCGAAGGCAAGGAGATTAGGTAGGTAGGTAGGTTGGTTGGTTGGTTGGCAGGTAGGTTGGTTGGTTGGCAGGTAGGTTGGTTGGTTGGCAGGTAGGTTGGTTGGTTGGCAGGTAGGTTGGTTGGTTGGTAGGTAGGTATGACCGTTGGTAAGTAATTGGGTTATTAGGTAGGTAAAGTAGGTGAAAGAAGGCCTTGTTTAGTATGTAATGGGGAAAATGAGATACTTCTAAGACTACCATTGGGAAGGTGATTGTGGTTAGTAGTGTCTCAGGCTCAGTATTGTTAACCGACTTGATATTTGATTTGTTGTGACGTGAAGAAATTCAAATATGGAGAGAGAGAGCATTTTAATTTATGTTCAAAATTAGTCGCTTAATGAAGATTGAAACTCGTAAGCAGTTGCATGTTGGAATCTTAGATATATTTTATTGATCTGAAAGTACGGTTGAAACCACAATGCACAATTTCGTGTTTCTTACTATTTTAGGGTTTACTCTCCACCACTGCGTTTGGTATGGGTTGCCAATACCTTTCAAGGTACGAGGAACAAGGCATTGGTGCGCAGTGGAGTAATTACTACAAAAGTCCGCTACCTGATGATAATTACAGTCTTGGCATGTGCATTAACATGATGATGATTGATGCCATATTATACTTTTTGTTGGTTTGGTACTTTGAAAAAGTGATGCCAGGTGAGTGTCTAAAACACTGGGTCTTAGCTTTGGTTCGCATCTCTTCCAATAAATATCAATAAGTATCAATAAGTATCAATATACATCAATAAGAATCAATAAACATCAAAGTATCAATAAATATCAATAAGTATCAATAAATATCAATAAATTTTAATATCAAGCCTAGGTGTAAACAAAAAAAAGAATGTGTTTATGGGATCATTACAAACTTCAGTAAGGATGCTTATTTCTTATTAAGGTCCCCCAATTTGAGATAAATTGTATAAAAATTCTAGTTATCCTTTTCGGATGATCCTAGTCTTTGCTGCACGACCTTAACATGTCAAAGAGAGCTGTCCAGAAACCACATGATCGCTATAAACCCGATAGGAAGTTAATCTAGGTTCACTACTTTTAATGTAATTTCATTGTACTTTTGCGGTGTAGTGTGCAGTAGTAGGCATTGCAAGGCAGTAAGACTTACAATAATTACAACATGGAGTGGCTTACCATCAGACAGAGAAGCCATTCACAGGGTCTCTCGGGATAAGAAAGGGCTGCAGAATTTTGAAAAGTCTTGACCACTGGAGGTGGGAAGAAGATGGTTGTGGCAAGCAGGATGTTAGTTTACTCAATGGGGAGAAATAATTATAATTAATTTAATTGCTTGATGTTATATTAGCACAATGATGAAAAGCTTTCACATTTAGCACGCTTTTGTAGAGACGAGGCTGTTTGGAAATGGGGTAAATGTCGATCCCATTGTAGGACACCCTTTCTTAGTGGATACATCTTAAGCAATTATGTACGTTTATTCTGATGTCGTGTCTCAGAGAGTTGTTGAATTATCGGTTTTGCATTCCCTTGGTTTCCTTTAGGTGAATATGGTATTCCAAAGCCATTGTATTTCCCGTTCATGAAATCTTATTGGCTGGGAAAAGATGACGGAAGTCAGGTAAGATGGGAAGCTAATGCAAGTGGAGACGGCTACAATCATCCCGTGGTAAGTCAGGGCTCATGCATTCGGATTCAATTTGGATTTCTTGTTGGTTTTGTGTAAATTGGTGTTTTGCTATGGACGCAATGGCAAAAATGTATGATGTCATCAACTGTAAATCGTATGATGTTGACTGAGGGGATCAATGATGGGATTCGAGGAATACGATTGAAATGCATACGAAACGAAGCACTCTATAGTCCATAATTATTTAGCGAAATGAAAGCCCACCCCCCTTTTTAGTATTGATCTCTTTGTCCCTTAAGCAGTCATAGCTTTCAGTCGTTATCTATTTTTTATCTATATAATCTATCTACGTGTATAAAAACAATAAATACCAAGGCTTAGTATAGCCGAGAGCATTGGCACTGTCTCAAGTATTTAGTTTTTAGTATGAACAAATTGCGGCACAAAATATATACTCACTGTAAATGTTTATTTATATATTTAGTTATCATGTTTATTTATAAATTTTTTTACAGTGTTTATTTACATATTTATTTATAGTGTTGATTCATATTTGTTTATAATGTCTTATTTATTTATGATGTACATTTTGTAACATTTGCCAGAATTAACAATTGGGGCGATTTCCAGAGAAAAAAAATCGATGATAGATGAACGTTTTCCGAGGCAGATGGCAGAAGGCAGCTATACACACTTAAGATGTCAGTTTACTACATTTACTAGTATTCCTCATTCCTTCAATTTCCTTGGGAAATGTTTTTAACAGATGGAGACAAGGAATTGAGCATGTAGTGAAAAAATGGGGGTGTGCTTTCATTTCGGTATATATTTATGGACTATGGAGTGCTTCGTTTGGTAGCGTATGCCTTTTGGAGCAGAGCACTATTGTGTTATACCATGGAGTTGATTTGAACTCTCGTGAGCGTTGCTATCATTGGAAACAGAACTTAGAAGATCACAAAATAGAATTAAAACCCTCGCTATCATGATGTATCTATTCATTTACCGTTACCCCTATTGTTAAACCAAACCAAGGTTTAATGCTGCATCATGCGTACACAATCACTTGGACTAGATCTGGTTATGTTTGTCCATTAGGTCGGCAAGATATTTTGTTCATAGGAGCCATTTCTGTGCCCTGTACGACTTCACTGTATTTTGGTATCAGAAGGGACCATCATCGATGTTCAACGTATTAGCATTCCTCTTATTATGGAGATTTTCTGCGTCGCTGTTTCCTATTTCCACCGTAGTTTCGCTTTCGTCATCTTAAGCAGATTATTTAATACTGAAGACTTCTCTAACGTTTTCTGTACGTAACTTGTTGAACAGACTTTCTAATCCTTGCTTTTTTGTTCTCTTCAGATCGAAATGCCCGAGATGCCCCAAGGGGAACTGACAACTGATGATACATTATTTGTGAAGAGGAACAGTCAGTTTGAACCTGACCCGCCATTACCTGTTGGTGTTCACATACAGAACCTTGTAAAGGTGCGTACGATTGCGTAGTAAATAGTGGGTGAGAAACAAGGTTGGAAAATTGAGAAAATTGGAATAGAGGTGACGTAGTGAACTAAGTCGGATTTCAGAGGTTTGGGTCTAAGTCGACCTTTGGTTTTGTATCAACCTTTTTTTAATGCACAGTAAAATATTTCAGGTTTAGGAATGAAGTTCCCATTTACATGTCAATCTATGTGGTGGTTCATTAGTGCAAAAACTATGAATACAAATTAAATTAAATGGGACGATGAAGAAAATATGTCGTCAATAAATTGTAACTTCTTTAGAATTAAATGATGGCTTGTAGAATATTGGGTTGTTAAGAATAGTCAGTTATTTTCAGACTTAACTGCGTAAAATTGAGTGGAACCAGAGTTAACTTCTTGAATTAAATGTGCATACCTAGTATGTAGAAATTCTATCCGTCTATTTATATGCTGACGATAAACTGATATAAACAGTGCTTGTCGGACCTTTAAAACGTTAAGTTTGAACGATTTCAGCCAAGTATTTCTTACGTTACGAATGGTATTGAATGAAGCAACCTAGGGAATTTAATGTATTGTCTTAACCAATTATATAATTTTACAGTTGTTTTAAAGTTTATGGCTATTTTCACAATTTTCTTTCTATAACCATTCAATGTGTTTCCTGTTTAGCCTTTTGCCGTATGGGTTGTTTGTTTGTTTATTTTAGCCTCTTTTTTAATTAAGATTGCAATATGTTCGATACATGCATCAATCGTAAGAAAAACTTAAAAAAACATTGTGAAGTTGAAGTTCCTAAAACACGATAAATGATACCGGACTTTTCGTAATTAATAGGAAAAGTTTTAAGGTTCCGAGGCTTCCCATCCTACCACCATTTGTCAGGTACTGAAAGAAAGTGCCAGTGCCCCGCGGTTGTTTTGTCTGCTTGCAAATAAACTCTTGGTATTACCAGTTCAAAACGTTTGCCGCCATTATGCAAGACATCCCAGATCACACCCTTGATTGATGTGGTCTTTCGCTCACAATATATTTTTTATTGATTGAAGTTTTTCTTCCCGGCTGTTGTGGTTCTTTTTTTGTGCTCACACGTTTAACCCCCTCCCCCACAAATGTATAGACTTTATTAGATATTTATCTGCCGTGTTTTATTACTTTAAAGGGAGCTGGCTTTTATTTGTCTTAATATAGGTTTACAGGCGAGGGAATAAAAGAGCAGTCGATGGCCTCAATTTAAAATTATTTGAGGGCCAAGTGACGTCATTGTTAGGCCACAATGGAGCTGGAAAGTCAACCACCATGTCGGTGTTAACTGGCTTGTTTCCACCTTCAGCAGGCACTGCTGTAGTTTACGGGCACGATATCAGGACTGACATGGACAGCGTGCGGAAAGACTTGGGAATGTGTCCACAACACAACGTATTGTTTGATGACCTAACTGTGGAGGAACATATGTGGTTCTATGCAAAGCTCAAGGGAATGAGAGACAGTGAGATCCCTGCCGAAATTGTCAGGTAGGTAGATTACTACATAATTTTGCCGTGGGCGTCGCCGGGAAACTATGTCTTGTTATTTGCCAATTCTAAGGTGTTCGTGCCCGATTGAGTTAGTTTAAGCATGGATTTGCGAATTGTGGGTTTCTGGTTGGCTCGTCTTTTATGAGCTTGGTTTCTTGAAATACCTTTTCATTCGCGAAGAGGAGATGATTTGCTGACAAAGTACTGCTCGCGTTGTCAAATTGTCAAATATTTATTGTCGGACTGCTAGAGCCTCACCTTGGTGAAGCAGAGAGATTTGAATCTCCATGAGATAGGATAGTCGAATCTACGATACTGAACTTTTTGTCACAGTTATTAGCCATACTTAACGAGTCCCGAGGTTTATTTTCATCTTGACGCGCGGCGTGACCCCATCGTAGTAGCGCCATTTCACCTTGCCGCTGCTACGTTGTCCTGCGTCATGGTTCTTGTAGATAAGAAAGAGGAAGACCAACAGATTTGTGAAATTTGCACCAAGGGGTTTTGATTAGATCAGAGAGATTCATTATCGTTTATCCTTTCGACTTTTCTCTTGTTATTTTTTTTCCCGAATACCAGTCTTCATATCAAACGTTAAGTGAAGAATAATCTGTTTACTATTGTGTTGTGATTTTATTGCTAGATCTCAATCGTCTTTTGATATCAAAATTTTCCAAGGTCAACGAAGCGAGTTCGTGACCCGCATACCTTATAGGAAGAGGGCCCCGTAATTTGCTTCAGGGTTTAGGGGATGTGATGTCATAGCGGATATCATGCTCAGAGCCAGGTCATGTGGCCAGTTCTTTTCCGTTTCCGCTTTTATTCTTCCCCAGCTGACTTCAGGTAGCCAAGTTCCTCCTCGGTTGAGCGTGGACTCAAATTGTCCACCTTCTACTTGCTAAACCAGCTTTGTACCAACTGGGTTAACGCGATTCCCGACGTATGTTATACAGGGGTTTTAAAAACAATTTTAGCAGTTATGAATTTAAGAATTTCTTACCTTCATTGGTATGTCTCGTCTACTTTCTGATGTGTTTTTGTTGAATTTTGATAATGATTAAAATGGTTAAAACCTATAATTTTCCTTCATTTTTCTACATTTCCCTTATTTTGTTCATTCCTCCACCATTGGTACGTTTGGCCCATAGTACGTACGACTAGCTATAGATATCCACTCATAATTCCGATTGAACACGACGATCTTTGGAGATAAATGGCACCAATTCATGTTTTTCATTCCTTATATGATCATATAACATCCTGCGACAATACAAGTTAGTATGCCTGATTTACTCAAACGTAGCTCATCTATTTCCAACGTACACTTATGTTCTCTGCCATTGTAGATTCCTGATTGACGTTGGTCTTCCAGACAAACGAAAAGAAGTCGCCAAAAACCTCTCGGGAGGAATGAAGAGAAAGTTATCGGTAGCCTTGGCTTTCATAGCTAACTCTCGCACTGTTATTCTTGACGAGCCTACAGCAGGAGTGGACCCCTACTCTCGACGAGGGATTTGGGATCTAATTTTGAAGTATAAAGAAGGTAGGATCAAAGTGCAATTGGTTTACATGCACTTAGCCACTGAGTGTCCACATTTTGTACCAAACGACATGATTTTCATTTTGGTAACGTCGCAAGGGAACCCATTAAAGAGGAGTATAAACCCGTTTAATAACATTGCGCTATGGCAGGCCGTAGCGCAACAGTGTAAGTTTTCGATGCACAGTCCAGCCCCTCCCCGCTTGTGCTGTTCAGTCATAATACCCTTAGAGGGATACTTCATCCGACTGACGCGTAGCCTAACGGATAAAGTGTCGGACTCAAGATGGAAGGGTCGTAGGTTTGAATCTCGTCAAGGCCACTCAGTAGTACCCTTAGACAAGGTATGAAGCACACATTGCTACTGGCTTGCACAGTGGGTGAATCTGTATGAGCGCCGTATGAGGCAGCACTTGGAAATTCACCAACCCAGGTCATCTAAGGGCTCCCACTGCCAGGGTAATATTGGTATGAATTGTAGACCACTGTAGACTAGATATTAACTACATATGGAGGTATATGAAAACCGTACGAAAAATATGAATACAAATTTCCATGAGATGGTGCGACGATTAACTGCAAGATTGTTCGATCCTTTGTTTCACTATTTAATCACCAGAGACACGTTTCATTTAACTCCCATTTGTGTAGTTCGTGCAAAGGGTCCTCTAGTAAATTTAAACAAATAAGTGGTTTCAAAGCTAGTTATATTAATGTCGTCTTAGTGTTTCATATTATGAATTCGAGCTCCTCCATGATGTCAATCGTGGAGTATTATCAGTTGTACTCGGGTATTCCGTTGTTTTCATGTCGTGTTAAATTACAAGAACAACAATACTAATTGTTATAAAAGAATATTATGCGAAAGTTAAATTTACTAAAGCTGGGAGCCTTGTTGCAGAAAAGCTAGACAGCACAACTTTTGATACAACCTAACCGTCACTAGACAGTTTGAGCTTTCGCACTAAGTTTAAGGAATGTGTTTGCCATCTCTATTTTCTAATAGATAAGACCTGTGAATGATAACGTAACAGAAAACGTATGCCTTGTGTTTAAATAGTAAAATAAAGGATCGAACAAGTCTGCAATCATGATTATGGCATGATCTCAAAGAAATTAATTTATACAGTAGTGGCATAGTGGTAGAGTGTCAGACTCACAATCCAAGGGTCGTGAGTTTAAACCGACCCTGAGCTTCCCGGCCACGATTCCGGAGATCCTGTGTCGTCTGCTCTCGTGAAGTGGGAAACTATGTTTCGAGAGATAGGACACAGAGGGGACTGCAAGCATGAATAGATTGTCATCTGAACGTGAAATGTAACCCCCTTGCTAGTGGTGGCTTCGGCCTTGAACAGGGTGAAAAATAGTAAAAAAAGAGAGAAGGTTATATGGTTTTGATTAATTGGCATTTTGTGTTTGTTGATAGGTAAGACCATCTTACTATCAACTCATTACATGGATGAGGCTGATTTACTTGGTGACAGGATTAGCATCATCAACAGAGGAAAGTTAGAATGCTGTGGAACGTCTCTGTTCCTAAAGAGAAGATTCGGGAAAGGATATTTTCTCACTCTTGTCAAAGACCCTCAGCCCAAAACGCCTTTCAGCGAAGAAGCATTGACCAAATTCGTCACGTCTTACGTGACTGGGAGTTTCCTGAAGGAACACGTGGGCGCGGAAATCAGTTACGTCCTTCCGTCTTCAGCTAGAGAAACTGGGTGTTTTGGGAAACTGTTTAGGAATCTTGAGTGCAGCTTGGCCAACTTTGGAGTAACGGATTATGGAGTCTCTGACACAACACTGGAGGAGGTAGGCGGGTCGATTTCAGCCATTATTTTGTCAAAAGAGTAATTACCGCATGTCCCGACTGCAGCCATTACCTTGATGGCCCATTTTACGCCGGGTCTTATTCCGCCGAATCTTTTTACGCCGGACGTTTTTGCGCCGGACTTTTTTCCACCACCCCGAAAATTTGGTAATCCGCCATTTAGGGCCACATTTAACGCCGGTTATATTTGGTAAACGATAAAAAAACCTCCAATCGTAATCATATTTTACAATCCTTCTTGATTTTTCAATCTAGGGTAACAATATGGTCATCATCCAGCATCTGACTCCAACTCTGTTTCTAATAAATCGACTGCACCTTCGTCAGTCAACATTAATGTACCTCTCCCTTTTAACCATTTAGCACACTTGTCTTTAACGCCTTAGTAAGCCTTGTTTGATGATTATTAAAAATAGGAAAAGGAATTGGAAGCGTAAAATCTATCCAGGATAAATCACAGGGGCGTATATTAGCAAATTTGAAATAACGCCGCTTTCAGTCAAAAATTGCCATTTTTCGGCCCATTTTACGCCGGCTCTTTTTACGTCGGCCCTTATTACGCCAGTCGCCAAAAACTAACGCCATTTAGGGCCGGCGTAAAAAGGGCCAACAAGGTGTTTTGGAAATAAAGTAACTACCGCATGTCCTGTAGTTAAGAGCCAATCTCAAAGTCCGTCTTTAAGAAGAGAAAATTTCTGTAATGTTGCGTCGGATCATGTAGCTTTTCCTACGGAAATGTTTCTGCGAGTACTTCGTCTATTGCCGTAATGTCACATACTTTTATTCAAATATTTTAATCTAATTTTTAATGCAAGATTTGTACATTTTGTTAATTTGCAGGTATTTTTGGAAGCATGTAGTGAACGAAAACCAATAATGGATGATGATGGTAAACGTTTATTTTTTATCGTCAAGGGCATGGCTCATAACGTTGATTCCATTGAAATGATTGTCGGTACCGTTTAAGGGGATAATCGCACCGTCATTTACAATGTAGATTATCATGCAGGCCTTGACTTTGGGCTTAAGATGGAGATGTCGTCAAATGCCATAACACCTAAGACTAGAAGCCACGGACCAGGGCTTGATCAGAGCTGTGGAGATTTGATTCTCTCAAATGGACCGGGTGGGCCATTTGAGAGAAAATAAGGATCAAACAATATTGGAACCTTGTCGGATAAACTATACCTATGTGACCCCCCTTTATTGCATAGTGTCAAGCGAAACATGTCATAAAGGGCTCGTGTTTGGAGCGTTGAACTTATGACCAAGTCTTGGGTTCGAATCCTGATCTCATCATGGGAATCATGAGCTGTTAGGAGTGTGATTTATGTTGCACGCCACAACAACCACGGTATTGTGCCCTGGGGAAGACACTTTATTCCATAAATCCCCTGCATTCTCGATCCATCGTTCACTTGACTCCTATATTAATATCATAAAATAACCAAAACTTTTCTAGTGATTTTAACGTACTCATCCACATATATGAAGTGGTCCACTAATTAAGTCATTTTAATTACTTGAACGGCTTAATACTCTTACATTACGATTGAGGAGGGATCTCATCATATGTCTCGGCCAATATCACTTAACTACAGGGATGATTGCGTTCCCTGCCCTTTTTTGTCTCATTTATGTCTCATGCCATAAATTATAAGACTTGCTATTTACAAGTACCAATACATTATTATAGTATAAAATGGGATGCGTCGAGCAGGACCGAATCGTGTAGTGATGTGTCCCATATTAAGATCATTTTCCTGGAGCGAGAAATGTAGTAGAAGGTGAAAGTATCAGGATAAAATGACCTAAAAATTGATTTATTGCAGAGTTGTTGTGTGTATTTATGCTCATGGTTGCATTTCTTTGTTTGTAGCAGTGTCATTTATGGTCAAAAATCTTTACGGCAGTAAATATTTTCTTGTTGAACCGTTCAACAACAGCAACCTGGAAAGATAAACAGAACTGAACTTCATGAAGTAGATAGGACTTGTATTGATCTGTTAACGGAAATGTATCCTTACAATTGAACAATTTTGTCCCGTTTTTTCACAGATAATCTTTCATTAACTGTCAACTTCACACATTATTCCCTGAAACTTAGCAATTGTGAGATAAGCAAGGTCCTTCTAAGGAA
>JAAAKL020002090.1:0-20670 GCA_010016065.2 Carybdea cf. marsupialis auct. non (Linnaeus, 1758)
ATTATTGTTAACAAGGTAGGAAAGGAGGTGATTTAGAGAAGAGATATACGGTTAATTAGAAAGACGACTCTCACGTCTACTTACTGACATTAATTTATATGTTTTCCCAAATCATG
This sequence comes from Carybdea cf. marsupialis auct. non (Linnaeus, 1758), assembly GCA_010016065.2. Lineage (NCBI taxonomy): Eukaryota > Metazoa > Cnidaria > Cubozoa > Carybdeida > Carybdeidae > Carybdea > Carybdea cf. marsupialis auct. non (Linnaeus, 1758). Next base: position 117 of record JAAAKL020002090.1, read on the forward strand.
AAATTCCAAAGAATGGTTCCCAAAAGTTTAGAATTGCTTACATGCGTTTAAAGACTACACGCTTGTTTTGACACTTGTAATAAATTGAAAATTCTTTAAAAATCATGTTGTATGACATGATAATTCCTTTCTGGTTTGTGCTAAAGCAAGCTACCACAGGTAAATTATAAATGACCCATAAGAAACTCATCAACCAAAAGGCGATAGAAACCTCAAAATATTTCCAAGAATTAGAATCGGCACAATTATAGATGTCTTCCTACGGCCGAGTCTAGCGGGATGGGTAAGGGTGTACACCCCCTCTATTATTTGAAGAACAACATTTTTCACAACAAATTTTACTCCTCCGCTAGAAAAATTTATCAGGGATAAGAACTCTTTCTAGCAGAATAACGCACAGGTGAAGGGTTAGCCTGTGTAGCACTGTACTAGAGGGGGAAAGGACTAGGGTGTCGCACCCGTGTTGCTTTCACTCTTGTCTAAGCTCCCTGCCCCTTTCTCATGATTCTGGATCCGTGATACAAAAATTCAACCCTATATTAAAATTGTGATATTCGCCCAGAAGAATTTATTACATTTCAACTGCTCACTGTGCTGACGCTTTCTTGGTATTGAGGTTTGATATTTCACCGAGAGTCAAATCAACCTACTTCCATTGAACTCTAGTAAAAAGCAAGTTAAATTGAGTTCAATGTCTGCCTCATGATGACACTACCTTCATTATGTTGAGTTGAGCTTGAACTCGAGGCACAACCAAGGGTAATAAATTACAGAACTGAGGCTAGCGGAACGCATTGTTATAAGCACCGGATCAGTAAACTCGTGGTGGAATATTTCAGTTTTACTAAAGAAGTTTCAAAATGGGGGCAGATCCGAAGACTCCTCGTGTATCTTGTGGGCGAGAATTAACCTATATGCCAGATATAAGAGCAGCTCTCCAGTCTGCATCCCAGTCTGGGTAAGTATTCAAAATACCACTGGTGTAAAGTTAGTTATAAGTTCGACCGTTGAAATTCATATGATGCGAGGATGTAGGAAGGGACACCACTAATATAACACAGCTGAAAGTAGAGAAGATAGGCACTAAGATGTATTTCACAGAGTGCGACTGAAGTTGGAAAAATGTAGTCAGGTGCTTTGGTGTTTTATGTTTGTGGACACGGACATTTTCCTATCAGCATCGTGTAGGCGTATTTCATATTCTTGCTAAGTTGAAGTTAAATCAGAAGAATATTGGGTCAGTTGACATTTGAGCACAATGATTTGTGTATTTACTAATGGAGTCAAAATTCCTGTAAATAATGAAACTACCTTCTATGCAACTCAGTGCATGAATGGTTTGGTAATAAAATTTTATTGACCCCCCTTGCCTCATACCCAGTGGGCATATCATTTAATACATGCGAGACAAACGTTTTCAACGTATTTTTCTAAAGGATGGCCAAGTGGGAAATAATTTATGAATGTCTGTAAAAAATTGTACCATATGTTGTCGTATCAGTTCAGCTAACCATATTAACACTCAAAAACAAAGGTTCAATCAGTCTCAACACAAGGCAACAATGTGTGTGCAGTTTAGCAACTAGTTGACCAACAATGAAAACTGCTTAATGCAAAGAATTCCAATGTCTATAATTTGCCGCAAACAAGGGCTAAGGGAAAGCAGTGCATATCTTGCATTGACTTAGGCCAGTGATTGTATTCAAGGTGCAAGTTTAGAAGTAGAAAAGACGACGTAAAAAATTCAAAAAACAATGATGTAAGGGGACGATGTTTGTTCTCATGAATTTTCTGGGTATGGTGCATGTAATCTATATGAGAGATCATCTATTTCAACCAAAATCAAACACCAAAAACTTTCCTGCCCATTTGTTTATAAAGTACACCAGTAAGAGTAATTAACTTATATATGATTCATCTTTTATCTTGAAAATACCTCCACATTGGTATGGTACAGTGTTCAGATGAAATTGTAGCATTTTAGGTATTTGTTAAATTATATGTTTGGAAAAGGGAGAAAAAGGAGTATCCTATGGAGAACATGGGCTATTTGTGCTAAAACCCGAGGCTTGATTGGTTTAAGCATTCTACCATATATGAAGGTCTGGTGTATTACACTCTTATTTAAACTAAAGGCCTTATTCAGGTTATTGAGAGTCAATATTCACTATGCACGAAAATGTACAAATGTGTATAAATGAGTGCATGACCTATTAACCAAAGGTTCTCAGTTTCTCATGCAGTATATCATATCTGTCATGTGCATTTTCATATATTTTTATATATATGCAATATGATGGGGCATCAGGCATAAACAAACATGGCCCATTAGGATGGAAGATATTCATTCTCTGCAACAATTCACTAAGAAAACCCACCAACCTCCTATTCCTGATATGATGACATGTTACCAGGGCATGGTGCAAAGAAGCAACCAGCATAATTTTTTATATTCTTGTTTAACTATCCTACAATCCACCTGTCCTATATCAGCTTTCGAGTCCATGTTAGGATCTGAATTATTCAAACTACTACTCTTCACTTTAAAGTAGTATATCTTTAGATTTCTGGGTCTTTCCTGTGCCTCTCGTACCTTCAATCTTTCCAAAGAACTCCATCTGTTGTTTCCTAATACCAAGGAGTAGTTTTCTTTCGTTCCTACCCTTATTAACACTACCTTATTGGCTCCATGTTTTGTCCATGGTATGTGTAGCTTTCTTCTAGAAAAAGTAGATTCTGTAGTGTCTGGTCTTTTTCCGTACATTTTGATATACATAGTTCACCATTTGCTTGAACCATAGATAAGAATAGCTATCAAGTATTCTATTTCTTGTCTCTGTTTCTGTTCTAGTACTTCTTAAGATGTTACCCATTTTTCTGGAATGCCTCCATAGCCATGCTGATCTTCATTTTTATCTTCATTCCCCATCTTTTGTCCTCAGTGACTGTGCTTCCTAAATGGTTTGACTTCTTAACTTGAACAATTGTTGTCTTAGATTTTTAGTTGACACCTAGAAACATAGCTCTTTTGCTGATCAACACGCATTCTGTCTTCTTATAGTTCAAAGTTAAACCCAGCCTTTTGTTTTCAGCAACTACTGGTACATAGTCCAAAAGTTGGTGGAGAGCTTTGAACACTATGAACACTGTGTCATCAGCATGCCTCAAGTTAGACAGATTTTACCTATCGATCATCAGTTTTAATTCTGTGATTTGGGAGATATAGCATAAATCCTGTCTGTTGATTAGATACGTGTGGTATGAACTATGATGGCTGCTCAGAGTCTATTTCCTTATAAATCTTTGATAAGATTTTGAAAGTTAATTATTTTTATGGCATTTCATTTGATCTCCTATCGTGAAGCAGACAATGACTCTCAAATCAAAGATTGCAAGGATTTTCAGTGCTCCATTTCTTCCTCTGAAGATGGCCCTGTGTTGGCAGTAGAGGACTATCTTTCTGGGATTGTTTCTCAGTATCCTTCCTTTTTTGTCAGAGACTTTTCTTTGATAATTGCATTCATGGGTTTGTTTATTTGTGTGAGAATTGAACCCATTTCTGTTTTGTCATATCCTATGTCCTTGCACACCTCCCTTAATCATCATACCATTGTCAAGAAAGAAGCAAATAATTATACATAGATATGTACATATTGTACTGCAGGTGTAATATATCAAAGGACTGGCTCTAAAATATCAAATGTTCATTGCCGGCATTATTCTAGTCACAAAAACGTTTTAAACTGGTACAGTATATATTATAGTTAGATCTGTGTTTATTAACAGTCTTACAGTCATTGTTACTGGATTTTCATTGTCACATCTAAGTTTATGAATTCCTTCCTATTATGATAATTTTAGATATATCTTAGAGGTTAGGATCACATCAACAGCTATGTCTAGCAGCTTATGTTTATGCCCATGAAGCATACCATTGGCATGCATTCCACTCATTTTGATTAAGTCTCTTTAACAGCAGCAAACTTAAAGCATATGAGAATGGTCTAAGAAGTCAGTTGACTTCTAGCACCTCCTTGAAAGCATGAATGTTGTGCAAATGTTTTAGGCATATGACTACAAATTCACCAATAAAGTCAGTGTGTCAAGCAAGCAGATATAGTCATTATTGTGTTGCCAGTTACTGAGTTTGAAAATTCCTTTTGTACTTATTTGTTAGATTATAAACATTGAAGATTAGTGAACCAGTACTTTTTAGAAAGCTTAAGAAAAAATGTGATCTTGGTCAACAAGGTATTGGTCTGAAAGTTTGGAGTTTAGTTTGCCAAGATGATAAACTCTCACTATGAAAATGAGAGTACCAAAGTATAAAAGAAAAGTCAGGCTTTTTAGTAGGGTAAAGTTTTGGGGTTTAAAGGTGGATAATTAATAATCAAGAAGTTATATTGTGTTTACAATGCCTAAAGTAGCACTGAGAATTTGTGGGCATGTATGTGGATACAGATATTTTGTTGTCATTTATTTGCTGTTTCAGCTTTGACTTCATATGTGCTCCTATTGCCAATCCAAGATTTAAGAGAGAGTTTGAAATAACAGACCCCAAGAGGCCAGGGGCATTTACGCGCTCAGATTTGTTGTTACCAGGTTCAGGTAAGTGTTTTTCATGTCATTTCTTTTAGCTATTTATTGTTATGAAAGACATATTAATACATATCTTTAGAGATACATAGGAAAGCATTTATTAACTTAAGAGTTGTATGTGGACTTACATTATAAACTGCTTCCACATTTTGTCCCTATGTAGACAACTTTTAGAGACAGATGCATAGGTACTCAGTAGTAAAAGCAAGTTCACAAGGAAAATCAAACTTTATGACCCCGAATAACCTCAGGTCTAAAACATGCTGCAAAGACATGAGTAGAGTACAATTTGGTATGAAGTAACTTCCTAGCATTGCATATACATGTATGAACATATAAGAATTCAACTTACAAACCAAACAGCTAGTAAACAACTAGCTAAATGTAAAGGCAAAACTGAACAAAACAAAAACACACATCAATATCTTGTGCTTTGCAAAGAAGTCTTCTGGATCATTTTCTGACTTGCAGAAGCCAAACTATTTAACTGAAGAAAATCTTGCCACAGAAACTGGTGAAAAATTGCAACAATGCAAAGTTATGAAGTTTGCTTGAACTATGTGTAAATAATCCTAAGAGAATGTGACAAAGAAATTCCTAAAATAGCAAACACTTCTTCCAATTTGGGATTCCAACTTCAAGTTTTTTTATTCTTGAGAATTAACAATGTGTATTAAGCTTTTTGCTAATGTTACACACTTGTGAGGTCTGGTACACATATCCTTAACAAGTATATTATATTTATGTAGGTATACATTGAAGACTGAGATGGAGTTTGCAGGCCTATCACAGACATATGGTGTAGTCTGAATCAAATCTAAGAGTATCATATATTCCTTAAATGGTAGAAGTTTATCATGTCGTGAGTTGTAGTCTTTTTCTGAGCTGCAGTTCGAGAGATACTTCTCCCATCTTCAGGCTAATAAACTCAGGAGCTTTTTTGCTTAATTTATGTTGTAAGATTGTGGACCTCAGAGGAAGGAGGGATTGAAGCTGTTGTAGAGGTGGTGCCATGTTTATTTGATATATGTTGTGTTTTCTTCAATAGTGCTATTCAACCATGTGTGAGGTTGATTGTAAGATATGTTGTTGATGTAGTTTGTGGTGGTGTAGGGAATGAATGGTTTCTTTGATCATCCTTGTTGTTGTTTTTATCTCACTGCCCAGTATCTTGCTATTTCCCAAGTTGAAGGTGTAATCATTTTTTCCAACTATGTTCCTCAATCGTGTGGCTCTTTATTTCTCTCTTTTTGACTACAAAATAGATACATTTGCACGCCTAAATTTATGTTTTGGCATAGGATAGCATACATGTAGTGGTGCATGAATATACAGACATAAATTGGCATCCAATGAAAGAAAGATTTTACCAATGCTTTGCTACTGGTGCATTTTGCACTTGTTAGGCATAGTTGTAACTTGTGCATTGCCAAAAGGTATGCAATTATGACAGCTGACAATAAAGTAGCCTATTAAATATGCAATCCAAGCTGGTCTCAAAGTGGCAAAACAGGAATTCTTTTGCTGCCAATGAATACAAGGACAAATAGCATGACCTCATAACTGTATTGTAAGATAGATTATAGATAGAAAAAGTAAATAAATATTCATTCATTTTTCAGTCTGATTAACCTCAGAAGATAGGATTTGAAGCCTATCATAACTTCAGTATGTTCTTGATATATGTTCTGTTCTTTATTTTGCCTGAAGTATATCTGCTTATTTGTATGTACTGATATACTGATAAAATGTTGTATATAATCTTCAAAAATGTATTTCTTTGGCTTCACATTCAGTCTTGCTTATGTGACAAAGAACATCTGCTATCAATTTGAATCTAACTTATATCACAACAGAGTGCATTAAGCTTTACATTGTGTTAGTTTCAATATACTCAAAAATTTTAATATAGTTTATGGTCTATGTTAGTTGATAAGTTGTCAAACTAGAATTCCAAATTCTCTTAAATCTTGAGTTTAAACTAACAAGGGCACACAAGAGAATCTTAAGGTATATAAGTTCTCTTAGCACTCCTTGTAATATTGCTAATGGATGCAGTTAATTTGTAGGGAAAGGAAAAGGTTTGAAATCTCCTATTTTACTTCACAATGGCTCATCTGGTTATGAATGCTTACTGAAAGACTGTATTTAAATCTTCTAAGTCTGAGTCATGTAATCATTTTTTTTCAGATTGGAGCTCCTTAATTGTTGGGAAAGTCTCACCGTGGATTAATGTTGATTCAAAGCAACCAAATGTGCGAGAAAACTCCATCAAGGTAGATAGAATCATCTATTTTTGTATCTTGACCAAAAATGGGAAACTATGAAGAAAATAAACTAGGTAGTGTAATGGGATATATGTAATTGATTTAGGTTTAGGTCTTTTGGCGTAGTGGCACTCTTGGTGAGTGTAGTGATGAATGGGTGCAGCGTAGCAGGCCCCACACAAAAACACTCCTGGGAGAACTCTGCAGTTTTTTATTTGGCATGATTAGAATTTTTTTTGATTCTTAAATGCTTTTGCAAATTGCAGTGAGCTGTGAGATATTACGCCACAAAATGTCATTTACCACAGCTTGTTTTTTCCCTTCTCTCCTTTGGAGATTATAGATTCCCTTCATGTTGAGAGCATTCTTAATTGACAAATACTTCTGGGCTTGCTCTTGTATGATAAACCACATTTAACCAAAACGTCCCTGCCTTTTTAAACATTAAGGTAATTCTCTATGCTCGAAATCAAGTATGCAACCAAAACATACTGTCTTAAGAAGCTTGGAACAAGTGTGCAACATAGATGAAAGTTTTTGTGTTTCAACGTATACTTAAAACCAATAATCAAGTGAACCTTTTAAGACCAGGCATAAGTATAATAGATCTACAATGCACAATAGTATGTATTGTGATATTTTAGAGCCATTATACATGTGTCAGGTCTTACATCTAGACCTATAAAATTATATCAACTCGTATCTATTAAACAAAATGATTTAACTGGTTTCTCTTACATTTAGGCATTGGTAAGGAACCACTAAGGTAGATGTAAGGCATTGGAGTACTAAATAATTAAAATGGAAACAAATGCATAACAAATACTGGCAAAGGATGCTTGCTTATTCGTACATTGACTGTAGCAGGGGATGTTTGATTTAGAATCAGTAGTTGTAATGTCTGTTTTCATACTACCTTCTCTCACTTTGTAAATACTATTTGTTTTCTTGGACAAAATAAACCCTAGCTGCTGCCATTTTTGATCCTTGCCTTGCCCCTAGATTTTGCTAGCATGGTCTTGTTGCTGATGTTATCCAGTTTGGAGAGAAGATGCAAGAATTCCTTGCAGGGTATGCTTAAGTTTTGTACCACATATAACAGCTGGTAGCACAATGGATTAGTACAGTGATAGTTTTAAATGTCTGTTGTGACAAATCTCCTAGAATTCAAACATATAATTATTTCAGAAATAAAGTCAATAATTGCTGTAAGTGGGCCCTGACATCTGCAAATATTTATGCCTCTACTCCTCCCAATCCAATGCCTAAATGCACATTTTACCTTGGTTTTTCCATTTTATGTGAGTGGCACAAATGAGTCTGGATCGATGTAAAAATTGTCATGTCTAGAGAGGGCCTATTTAGCAGTAGCAATATATACATTTTACCCCCTTCCATGGCCCTTTCGTCTATTAGCTGTGTATCTCTTAACTTTTGTAAATATGTTCATTTACCATATTTTTAGGCATTGCTTCAAGAGCTCAAATTTGCAATCCATCTCAGTTTGCCAGCCATTTTGATTAAACTGAAAAGACCAGACAATGTTCAGTTGGCGCAAATCCTCACAGGAATATTTGAAGGAACACATGTTCAACAGGTAACTACATAAGTACTATATATGTTAGCTTGTGTTGGTTATATATAGATTTGTTTATGCTAACTAAAATTACTATTGGTACAGTTGCTAGAGTGCTTGTATTACTAGGCACCATTTCTATGAGCTCATTGCATTGTAGTGTTAAGTCTGCATGGATTGCTTGGCATCATTTCCATGAGCTCAATACCTTGTAGTGTTAAGGGTGCTTGGATTATATGACATCATTTTCATATGCTCGATACCTAGTTCTATTAGGGTCTGCCCTAAGGACCTCTGATTTCAATTTGAGTAGATTCACCTCTGCCTCTATTACATTAGTGCAGTGTAGCCAAATCCATTTGACAACACTCCTACAAATCAACTGCCCATGTGCCTATGGGTGTTCCATTCTCTCTCCCTCCTTCATTTCACTTCATACTTTTTTGACCAGCTTTTATTTTCCTTTCTGTAGATGTTCACAAATAGATCCATATCCCTTTGGAAAACCATCTGCAGAACACTCTCTTTTTGTCCCCTCAGCATTTTTGTCCATTTACCTACAATCACTTAACATCACACTTCATGTCCAGGCTTCTGTGTTGTATGACAGCAAACTGAAGATACATGTCCATAGCATTTGGCCTTTAGTTCCAAGACTGATTTCTCTATTGTTCTACACATTTTGAAAGCTCGTCAATCCTCACCATGCCTTAAGGAGTCAATGGTTGGTTGATTTGCTACAATAATTTCCTACAGTGTTAAGGCTTTTATTTTACTTAAACTCAGAGCTTATGGCATTGGTGGTGATATTTTGGGGATCATTTCATCTTTTCTAAGTGATTGAAATATTAAGATAGTTTTGGATGCTGAGTCGTCTAATTTGTATTTAGTAAATGCTGGAGTCCCCTAAGGTTCTATTTTGGGTCCCACACTTTTCTCATTTTTATTAATGGTCTATCAGATTCAGTGCTGTGTCAGCTTTCAATCATGCTGATGATACTTCTTTGTCTTCTAGTTGTAGTAGAGCATCACAAGTATCATCCCAGGAAAGAATGGCTGCAGAACTGAAGTCTCACTGGCATAAAGTGGGGTAGAAGGTGGCAAGTGACTTTCAATGCTAGAAAGACTCAGCTGGTATCTTTTGACTGAGGACCCTTTAAAGGTGCCTCTTATTATGGGTGGCCTTGTTCTTGAGGAGTAGTCATCGTTGAAGCTTCTTGGCATTTGTTGTCATCTTTGGAAGGTGCACCAAAGTGTTATCTCAAGATATTTGACGGGCTCCAGAAACGAATTTCTTGTGTGGTTGGCCTTGATCCAGCCTGCACACTTCAACCTCTGTCTCACTGTAGAGATGTTGCATCTTCAAGTCTTTTCTACAGGTACTACTTTGGTAAATGTTCCTCTGAGTTGGCTGAGTTGCTTCCTCTTCCCCGCATCAGGTCAAGGTCTACTCGGTATGCAGGATCTCTGCACGACTTTTCTGTTTCTATTTCCAAAATAAACAGAAATTTCCATGCTAACTCTTTCTTCCCGAGGACTGCCAATGTAATATTTGATCTTTAATAAACTGAGGTGGCTTACAATATAGACTCAACGCTAAACTTGACTCTCTAGAATACTGCTAACACCTAATATTTATACAGCCTTTCAGTGGTAAACAAGTGATGTAAACAAGTGCTAAACATTAAGTCCTTGGCATATGCACCACCGTGTGCACATGGCACTATTATAAAGGAACCATACATTACATCTTGAACTCTTGAAATCTCTGTCTTCTGTCTGCTTTTCTCTTACTTATGATCTTGAGACTGTTTTATCTAATGTCAATCACCATCTATTTTCTGTTTACTTTTTAGTTCTACTTCCTTCAAAATAGCTCATTGCCTTGAAGTGACAACCTTGCCTTGTCTTGAGTGAGGGATTTAAAAAAGAGGTATTCAAAGTGTAGGGCAGCACACTGAAGATACATGTCCATAACATTTAGCCTTTAGTTCCAAGGCAGCTCTTTCTGTTATTTGACACACTGTCATAGCTTAACAATTCTCACCACTTTTGCCTTAATGATTAAATGGTTGATCAATATGAAGCACTCATTGTCTACAGTGATAAGGCTAAAAATGTTTTCAAAGTGTTTGGTAGCACACTGAAGATACATATCCATAGGACTTGGCCTTAGTTCCAAGACTGATTTCTCTATTATTACACACACCATGAAAACTTGAGAGTGCTTATTATGTCTTGATGATACAATAATTGACCAATTTGGTACAATCATTATCTTGAGTGATATGACTTGCAAAGGTATGCAAACTGTGAATCTGTTCCACTGAGGTGTTCTTTACACTGATTTTGATATCTACCTCTTCTTTAGGGATGACAATCTATTTAGGTTTTCTATTGTTTATCATAAAGTCCATTTTCTCCTTATCCCAGACTGTGTCAATAACATTTCCCTAAAGAACTTCATCATACATTACTATAATCTATATTAATGTTGTCTGCAAAGTGCAGGTAAATTTATTTGGTCCCCTTGTACAGTTACATCAGATCCGTTTCCTGTCACCAGACCCATGGCTCTTTCCAGATACACAATAAATATCGTTGGTGATAATATCTTGTGCCTATCTGCTGTTCAAAGAATTTGCTTATTTCCATACCTGCACATATAGTAGTCTTTAAAATTTCATAGATTACTTCGAGTAGTATTATTAGTTTCCTATCAATAACAAGAGTTCTTAGTGTAGGAAATCGGTGCTGTCATCAACTACGTGAAAAGCTTCACTGATGTCAGTAAAAAGTTGTACATTGGTTTATCTTTCGCTAAAGCTTCCGCAATATAAATCTGATCATTAATATTTGCTTTATGCGCGTTGCTCATCACCCAGCAAAAATTTTAAGGTTGCTGGCAATCATTTTAGAATTTTTAATAGGAGAATGTCACATATAAGAGACAATGCCCTGTAAGTACTTAGCTGTATTAGATACCATTTTTTGGAAGCATCACAATTAAATGCCTTCAACATTCTTGCATAGCTGATGCATCTTTTTAATCATTGTGATGCTACTAGCTTCAAAGTTTTTGTGCTGGGGTACCATCTGTGCCAAGCTTGTAAGACTCGACTGCACTTGCGTTATGTTGTGTTTGGTGTGATTTACATCAGTCTTTGTTTCGAAATATCTAGTGTGCATAAGTGTAAAACTAATAGTAGTGATTCATACGCGGTGTTTTGTCTTTAAAATGAAACGTGATTGTAAAAAATGACTTCTAGCCTTTTTGCAATCGCGTACTTTGTTGCAATGACTCCTTGTTTTGTGAATCCTTCAACCTGAAAAGTCTAGGTAAAGGCTAGTTAGTATCCGGGTCCTTTTGTCCAATGTCAATGTAAAACACCATTAGCATGTGCCATCATCCCTATTGATGGAAAAATGGACAATTATTTGATTATTTGAGTTTATTTTGAAGGATGTCTCCTGATTAAAATATTATTTAGGTGACACATGTCAAGCGGGCGAAGTATCAATTTATTTAGCTTCATTTTCCCCATTTAACAACTATGCAAAGTTTGTCTAGTATAGTGATACTCAAATGATGTTGGCGTTAAAAAGCTGGAAACACAACTATTAGTCACCCTCTATTTGTTGGAAAAATCTAACTAAATCGAATAATTTCCTTGAAGTGATGTATAATATTTTGCTAAATCCGTCTTATCATTATAGATATGGCTTCAAGTTCCAATGGTATCACCTTCAGCTGTTTGTGACTTCTCTTTATTAAAAGATGATTCATGTGTAAGTAGCCAGTGAGGTTTAAAAATATTCACTTTCGTCACTGTTGCATTCTTATATTCTCGCGACATTGTCCCTTCTTTATCTCTCTTCCAGTCGTCTTTCCCTCCCTCGTTTCTTGCTTACTCCATTCATTACTATATTCCTGCTTGCCTTCCCCCCTTACGCCCTTATCCCACGTTGTTACCCTCTTACCCCCTTACCTCCCCGCTTCTATAATTCCCCCTCTCTTTAGTTTACTGTTCCCCGATTGATAGCTTTCATTTGTAAATATAATAACTTTTGTTGTTTTGTTCTATAATTCACATTTATCAGCGTCATGATACTAAATATTTATATAGAATATAATTAATATAATAAATTGTATATAATAAATATTGCGACTCTTTTGTTGTACCAATAAGATGTGTGAAACCCTTAACTTACTTTCAGTGTGTGATTATGATAATGCGGTTTTAACGCCGTGCACTCCCCTTTGCAGGGCTAGGGAGGTGCCCATGTACATGGGACTTGTTGAAGCATAGAGCACTTCCGTCTTGACGTCACCAATGGTCCTTACGGGACTCGAACCCAGGCCCTCTTCAGCTGAAAGGAAGAAACTTACCCACTAGGCCAAGGCGGCTCTTGTGACTTTGAAGGACGGAATTTCGGGTCACAAAACAGACTTTGACAAAAAGTTGCATCATTCCGTCCATCGTAAAATATTCATTGTATTGGAGAGATTTTGTGCAGAACCTAAACACTTGTATGCAGCAGGGAATATTTTGATTATTGAAAATATGAATAGATGCAGGAATTCACTTGAAACTCGAGGAAATACGAAAAACTGTATACAGTAAACCCCCGTTTTTCCGGACTGTAAGGGGACTAGGAAAAAGAGTTCGAATGTGAGAGGGTTCGGATATGAAGGGTAAAAATGGTTGCAATCGAAAAATATTGTAATACAACTGAAATTGACTTCCTAATATCATTTTGACTATTAAGAGATGAATATATTCTTCTTGGAGGCGGTTGGGACCCTTTTTCCATCCATAAACAGCTTGAATTCTTACCAAACATATATGTTCCTACACACTTGTTTCGACTTGTAGGGACTGGGGTCCAATAAATGGGTGTAGTCGATATTTTAAAATTTTCCATGCGCAATTTGTGAGTATGGCATACAGAGGTAATACAGGTTTGAAATGCCTCGTTTACCACCTGGGCTACTGCACACTGCCCTCGTTTTCAGAAAGGTAGCACAACATGCGACTCAACTCCAAAATCAGTGCTCTTTAAACATAAAAACTGTACACTTCATTCTACACTACATTAAGGGAGTGGTCATAAAGTACAACTGGGATGGAGGACGCACCCTGACCTCATTTTACCCCTCTAAGCAGCGAATTTCAGCAAATATTGTTATTCAGTGACATACCTCAAGAAATATAACCATATAAATTACATGCTCCAACAAACTATCATCGGCTTTAACCAAGCTGTACTTTATGACTTGGCCCTGAATACACGTAATATAACATAATCTCTGATAGTGGCTTGTGATCTCTTTGCGTTGCATGAGCTATCAAATGCTTTACTGAACTTAAAAAACGTCTTTCCTCGTAGTATTTGCAAAAGAATTGCCCTCAAATAACGCCCAATTTTTCAAAACGGCCAGGGCTCATAAGTGGCTACATCGATATTTGCGTCTATAAAGTCATCGCCAGTCAAACTATTTGGAACCAGTTCAGGATTTGACCGTGTTAACTCCAATAATTCTGATACAAGATCCTTGAAAGGCTCGTCGTCATCATTCTAAGCAGCTTCTTGTGCATCCGTTGAAGTTCCTGATTTTTTTGAAACAATTGATTATTATTTCATTGGACACATAATCCCAATCTTGTACAAGCAGATTCATCGCATCCGGGAAACAAATATCTGGAAGAGGTTTACCCAGTTCAATGTGTGTCAGGTATTTGCACACCACTATCGTTCTATAGTGCGCTTCAAGCGATCTGATGACACCCTGGTGCATCGATTGCAGTTTTGATGTAGTGTTTGGTGGCAACAATATTATGTCGATGGCTGAAAGCTCGTTGATGACATGAGGATGTAATGGGCAGTTGTCAATTACCAAAGCCTCTTTATTCTCTACGGTGGCGAAACGACAATATAGCTTGCGAACCCATTCTGCAAAATGTCGCTGTCCGCCCAACTCTTTTTCTGGGATTTGCACACACAGGAAAGCCATTTGATGTTTTTGAAGCTGCAGGGCTAATAAGCATGACTAAGAGAGGTAGCTTGTCACCTGGCGCATTAGCAGCCGCAAGGCCAGTGCTTCTTTGCTTGCAGAGTTTTCCACCTGATCATTTTTCTGATTTAAAGTGCATGTTTTTTCCTGGCAGCATTCTGTAGAATAGACCATATTCATCAACATTATAAATGTTTTCCAATATGTACCGTGATAAAATGGTTGGTAGATATGACTCAGTCGATGGGGCGACCATCTCCTCTGTGCATTATTTTGCTTCCCCTTCTGGTTTTCCAGACGTCAAACCACCGTTGGATGCGACGGATTCATTTATGTTTAGCTTTTCGGCGTAGACCAATGCCTTTTCCTTTAGCAGAATATCACCAACCGGTAAATTGGTCATCCTTGCAGAACAAAACCATTTGTAGATGGCGCTGTCAATGTCGTCATATTGGGCCTTACGAATGTTCTTCCTTTTCAAGTTGGGCCAATCTCTCGACTCATAAGCATTCATTATTTTTTCTTTATAGCTGATCCAATCATACAATGTACTTCTTCCAACCTCGTACCTTTGGGTAACACGAACAGCACCGATTCCGCTTTCCACGTGTCGAAATATCAAATATCGAGTATCAACAAATCAAATCAACAATATAATTTTCAGCGTCTGTTTTGTACACGTGTGAACGTTCGAAGTTAATGACTATAGTTTTCGAGAACATATCTGATGTGCACAAATTAGAGCAATTCTGGATAAGCGGGGTAAATATTCGCATGGGGACTGCAAAAACTGTCCGTATGCCACAGATTTCCGGATTATCTGACTCCGAATAAAAAAGGGTAAATTCTTTGTTTCATAAACGTGAATTACAAGGGGGTTTGTAATGTTGTCCGAATGTTTTAAGGGTTTTCCGGATAAATCATGGTCCGGAAAAATGAGGGTTTACTGTAATTGAAATGCATGATTTAAAATCAGTCATGGAAGCGTATTGGTACTCAGTTGCAAATACTTCATATACGAGGAATGGAAATGGATATTTGCCCTGCACAAGGAGTGAAGAAATGAGATATGTAGCCTTGAAATACCAGGTGGGCGAGGAATGTTCAAACGGCAGTATATGTGTATACATCGTCCAGACTTCAGCAGACCTTCAGGAGACCTTTAGCGCCTTAGGTAGCGTGTCAGTAGGTTGTCGAATATATTTGCACTCCAAGGATACAGTATTGATAGAGCTTATTAAACTTTGTGTTTAATAAAACGTTCTTGTCTTGCATTGAATGTTTGCAGATCATTCCAGGTCAGAAAAATGAGAATCATGTTGATGGTGGCCCATGGGAATGGTAATTCTCATAATTGAAATTTTTGTAACGAAATTATTAGTTCATGTAGTGAAAATTTGCTATCTAGTTGTAAGATGATCGTATGTGCGTTGTAAGCGACTGTTGTATATTATTTATATTTTTATTCATCAAAGAATTAAATAATTATAACACAATTTATAATCTGCGCAAAGTATTATTGTTTATACAGGAAATTGTTGTATTGCATTGAATGATTTTGAATTGTTTTGTGATGAGTGATCATGTTCATCACGAAAGGAAAGAATACGAATCTGAATTTGATTGTTTTAAAACTGTTATCTCATCTCTAATACTACTACAACGCAATACCGTATGACTACGTATTTGTACGAAAGGAACTGATAATCGTTACATTATCCAAAGAAAATAAAAGTTGGGATATTGAGATAAATGAAGGACAGTCTTGTACATTTGTTTTGAGTTTGGATTTTTGCATGGTGTGCATGGATTTTAAATAAGGCTGAGTCCAGAATTAGAATTATCGCGGTCCCTCCCATCTATGTATGCAGTGTCTGTGGTCGGGATGTATACATTAACAAGGCGTATTTTATAGCTTGAAAGATCTCCGTATTGAGCTTTGTTGTCAGGTTAAGTCTTATTGTTAGGAGGGGCGATAGCCACCCTGATCCCATGATTTTGGCAATACTAGAGTGCTTTTTAATTTCTTTTCAGTCATTATTACTATATAACTATTCCTTGCTTTCTATGTTATTTTGCTTTGTTTCATTATACTGTAAAACTGTCTAGCTTTCCCAACGAGATGTTTTGGCAGCCATAATGTTTTAGTGACGTAGGTACTGTGTCGGAATTTACACCGATTTTGAGTATTATATTTTGCCGATATTTGTTTTTTTTGTATCCAGTATGATTTTTTTCCCTTATTTTCTTGTATTGTATGCGATTTGCTTATCATTGCTGGATTAGAGGGAATGGTTCTTTTCTTGGAAAGAACCGTACTTCTGCTCACCTTTCAGTTTTCATCATTTCCGTCGGTAAAGATGTTTACTTTTCTGTAGGTGGAATAAGATGCGAACATTCTGCGAATACTCAAGAAAACTATCTTTAGGTAATACTTTTGATACGTTTTGACTTGTGTAAGATAATCCATGGAGTTTTATCTGAGCAAAGGTAGCTTTGTTACTAATATGAAGACAGAAAGTACATTCTTGAGAGCAGATTTTAATCTGCGAAAATGGTTTCCTTTACCTGCGACTTAGCGAACGTTCAATGCTTATTCTACAATGTAACCAAATAATATCGTTATGGCAACAATATGGCAACAATATGGCAACAAAATGGCAACAATATCGCAACAAAACGATCATCTGCCTTAGCCTGGGTACCAACGAATCTACTGAAGTAGTTTAGTCTGTACAATGGCTCCGCCTTCCCAGGGCTTACCCCGAACACCCTATTGGGTTCAGCAATCAATGGTTCGAACAGGTACCACGTATCTCCCCTATTTCGAGTCTAACCGTTTCTTGTTTCCACTGGCGCGCCCTTCGTTTTATACACATCCGAATGAAAGTCTAGGTTACTGTATTTAGACTCATTGGCTCCATATGGTAAGTTAAACAAGATCTTACAGTTGACATACGAACAGATAAACAGCACAGCCTGTTCACAACAATGAGATCAATGACCTTTCCCTGTTTACACAGTCCTATCATACTAGGAGACAGATCGCCAATCAGCAAAATTTTGCTATTGAAGTGATGACCAAAAGTTCTTATGTTTGGGCGACAAAGCAGAAATCCTGGTCTTGTACTTGACCGAAAAAGTCCAGAATTGGGCGAGTCTGGTGCACGATTTGGGTGATGAATCGCATGACCAATGTGGCAATACCGCAATGATTAGCATACAGTATTAATGATGTTGATGATTAATCCCCACGTTTTCTGTGATAATGTTATTAAAGTGAACTCCCGTTTTATTTGTGAACTAGTTCTAACAAAGCTTTAGTGTAACCATTTTTTTGAATGTTAGCGGCAGATTTGCTATACCATTTCAACCATTTTAATGCAAGGATAAACATAGTCACAGAATACTGAAATTTAATCAAATAGTTCTTTTTCCATTTTTATCCTAGTGCTTGAAATCAATAGCAAAGTTCTGCCAAGTGAAGAGGAGGTGGAGAGATGGTTAGGGGAACCAATCAAAGCCGTGTCATTACCGACAAGGATTTTCATGACGAACAAGAAAGGTATTGTCTTCAAGTGAGCGTACTTTATTGATCATACTAAGATGAATAGCCCCCCCCCCCAGCCCCCAAAATAAGTTCTTAGATGTGACGTTGTTTTATTAGACAGTGTTCTTCATCTAGTTTTGAAAGCAGTCATTTGGAAGTCGATAGGTATAGCATACTCGGACCATCGTACTAGAGTGATAGTAGATGAAGACGCCACCCCATACACCTTTAAAAATTGAGGACCGATAAGATCTCAGTACGAAGAAGCTTTAAAATTATGCGTCCCAAATCCTCTCGAATGGACTTAGCCAAGCAGAGTACAGCCAGTAAAGCAGTTTTCAGCCTAGTTTAAGTCTGGTCTCTGAGTATCGATTTTCTTGTTATTGTGGTAAACTTTCGATTTCTTTGAGAAAGTGACGGATGCATCGTAGTAATGCCTGTCATATGGCAGAGACTGTTTTCATAAGTTTTGTCGCTTTCTTAATATCGTTACCCTTTTCCGTACGTGTGGGAGTGAAAAGGCGCTAAAATGACCTACCAGAAGTATGAATAGCATCAAGGTGGAGTACTGCAGCACTTTCTGTGTGCTATTTCATCCACACAGGTAACAAAATCATATGTTTTGTGTATTTAGTAGGCAAAATTAAACATTTTTGGGGGATTATTTTACATCAAGCTGCTGAAATGGTATTGTTAGAACTAGAAATTAGCTAGCCAATTTTGTTAGAACTAAAAATGACATCCATGCTGTACTGTATATCTGCTACGTGTTATAATTTTCTAGTAAGAAATAAAAGACGGGAATAAATTTTGAGGGGATACTAAATTTCAAGTAATATAATTGTGTTAAGCGATAAAACATCTTGCAATTCTCTTTGATTGAGCTGTCGTATTCGTATTGCTTGGACGTTAAAATTATGCTTTCTTATTACATTGGAAACATATCTTGAAATCTCACCAAGGGTTAAGTTAGTTCTTCTTTTACACTACATCATGGTCTTCGGTGATACGCTTGGGGTGGAACAGCGAAGGGACGTTTGTAATATATAGGCAGATCGGGGTGGGGAAGAGCAAATGAGAGTGTCGATAAACTCGGATATCATGAATTTCATATAGTTTGAAAACGTAAGCAATATGCCTAGGCGCGGAAGTCAGGCCCCCTGGCTATTGGTATTGCCGTGCCTCTTTCTTTGTTTACGTTTTTACGTAGTTTATAATGAGTTATGAACAGCGCTTTTTGATCCATAATTTTCAGGATATCCCGTTCTTTCAAAAGGACATCAGCTGTTGGTCAGACAACTCTTCAAGGTTAGTTTCAGTATACATAATCTGCAACTTACTTTGAGCACTTAGCAGTTTTGAAGAGTGCTTTAAACTTGGTTTTGGAATCAAAACACAACATTTCAAATATAAAAGATATTTCGGGTCGATCTTCAGTGATTAGCTTTCTTCGTAGAATACTCTTGAGGTATCATACCACCGAAATAGGTTTCCCTGATAGGACATTAAGAAAAACCTAGGAAAGTAACAGCAGCAGCAGCAGCAGCAGCAGCAGCAGCAGCAGCAGCAGCAGCAGCAGCAGCAGCAGCAGCAGCATCATTGCAACAAATTTATTAACAGTTGCTATGGCAACTAAGAACTTATAGTAGCTCAAAAATAAAAGTAGCACGTCGTAAGTTACCTATATAAACACTTGGAACCTTTCCCACCAAAGTGAAAGCTTCATAAGCGAAATATCACTCGTTGTCACTCAAGGATCTGATCAGACTGATTTATGTTAAGTTTTCGAGGTGATATTGTTGCTTCTCTGTCATTTGGCTTGTTTAGAGTCCAATGTCTCACTTTTGTGCGGCCGGACGCTTTGTGGGTGCTTCTCGGTAGATGCGTCATCCGTTTCTTGAGGGAGAAGCTTCTGTTGGTAGGTACTCGTAGCATTTCATGAATTTTTTCACGCCGAGCGGACTATGCATTTACAGTGGCTCCATGGCCCCCTGATTTCCCCCATTGATTCCCTAGAGTGTGTAAACAATTTACGTATTTATGTTTTTCATTTCGTATAGTATTGCCCCCCTTTTAATCGAGGCTGTTTTCACTTGTCTCCATTGTCATAGCACAACGTTCAATTTATCATTTCTGGAAGCCCGGATGAAAAGGTACGGGAGTCCTTGATGTATTTTATATGTAGTTGTGTAGTTAGGAATGTGCAGAGTGATTATCTATAGGAAGTGAAGAGATGTAACATTGGCGCAAAGGATAGTTAAGATGGCATCTCATTAATCAATGATATGTAGTTGTGTAGTTAGGAATGTGCAGAGTGATTATCTATAGGAAGTGAAGAGATGTAACACTGGCAGAAAGGATAGGTTAAGATGGCATCTCGTTAATCAATGATATGTAGTTGTGTAGTTAGGAATGTGCAGAGTGATTATCTATAGGAAGTGAAGAGATGTAACATTGGCACAAAGGATAGTTAAGATGGCATCTCGTTAATCAATGATATGTAGTTGTGTAGTTAGGAATGTGCAGAGTGATTATCTATAGGAAGT
>JAAAKL020002091.1:0-27590 GCA_010016065.2 Carybdea cf. marsupialis auct. non (Linnaeus, 1758)
ACGGTTGCCTTTAGATATCTGGATTCAAATCTTACTATTTCCAAAATTTTTGATTTGTGACGTCATCACTTTTCCTCAGCATTAACCATTTCGTATAGCTGGTGCAATATATGCTTATTGTGGATTTAACTCCAAATGCTAGTAGTTAGGACAACAAAAGCATGCATTATGATGTAATAAAACGATAACGATACGGTCTTTGTTGGGTGGAAGGGCGATTTGTTTTATACTACAACGAAAATAAAAGTTATAAGAGTGGATAAGCCAGGTGGAAGACGTGATCTACTTAACAAATGGCAGTTGAGCTAAAAACAGAAAGAGTCATGGTTTTTATTATTTGTGTAGTCATACGTTTTGGCAAATATAGTTTCTTATAAAACAAGGATTAAAATGATGTAAGTATTTCACAGGTCACACTATAAAAATCGTCAACGCACGTAAACAAAGGAGAGGTAAAAAAGCTGCAATGATATGAATGAAAGAAACTATTTTTGGGGGGGGGGAGAGGGGGTGGCGTACTCGATTTCGAGCGTAGCCTATTGCCATGACAGAGTGAGCAATGTCTTAGGGAGAGATCACGTTTACAGGGGTGGTCTCCTGTTGCTTTCCCCAACCGACAGTCTTTACTTCGGGCTTGGCGGGATTCGAACACACAACCTCTGGCATGTGAGTCCTATTCCTTAGCCACTAGACCACGGCGGCTCGAAGAAACAAATACAAATGAAAATATGACATTTTCCAGCCAGAGAGCGATTCCCATTTAACATATATTGAAGATAAGCAAAGTATGTCAAAATCTCAAGTAAAATCAAATGACCACCTTTCCTCATGAATGGAAAGAATGCAATGACTAATGTACCGTTGCGTTGCGTCTTGTAAACAGTTCGAATCGAAAAACGTTTAACAGTATAGCCTTGACTTTATGAGAGATTCTATAACTAGAGAACCACTTTGAACCACGACCATGTATACAGAGACTTGTTTTGGTGATCACTGGGTTGTGTAGGGAGCATAGTGGAATTGTTATTCACGTATTACACTACGTAAAAGCCCGCGATAGTAAGTACGGCAACACAAATAACCTGGTTGCCGACGTTGGAATCTTGTCCTTTCAGAACTCTAAATTTAATCTCACTTTCCCGTCTTTCGTCTTAGGATGAAGAATTCTTAGAAGCTCGAGTGGTACGTATGAAATGTAGAAATGACAAATGACTTTAAGGAATTGCCCTTGTATATGTATGGAGGTTCGCCTCTTTGCTTAAACATTTGCTTTGACTACAGACCACATGGGGTACACACTTGCCCGTTTGCATTGTCCTGAGTACCATCAAAGTAGGCTGAGTCAAATATTCTATCGAGTATAGGCTGAGAACAGGTTGGGGCAACGACGTATATGAGGAGTTCCTTTTAATCAGCCATGGTTTATGAGGTTGCGAGTTATGTATATAAACTGTTCCCTAACTTTTGACGGAAAGTTTTTCGATACGTAAATAAGAATTTATTATGTGGCTTTAAGGGGATGCATTTAATAGCAAATGACAAGATTTCTTAGTAACAGACGAGACTTGTTTGGTGCTCTTGCTGTTCATTGCTTTATTGGTTCCATTTCATGAGACAAGGAACAAGTCGTCTTAAGAAGTATTTGTGATAAGTACAATATATATATGCATCCATCTTGAATAACAAATAAGGATCCACCCTCCTCTTGAATATGTTTCTTATCAAACATTTGTCCTTCACATGTTTTGCAAACCAATATTTTTTGAAGTGAACTAAGTCCTGTGGCCCCCAGATACTCATACTCCCTTAAGAAGAATATGACAAATGTGGATTTTTTGAAGCTCAGTCTGAGTTAAAATTAGCCCCTTCGCATCATCGTACATCTATACAAAGGTCAATCAAGTACCTACTCATCCCTCTTACTAACTGCCAAACGGCGCTACGATTATGGTCCTGCCTTATTAGGAGTAGGAGACGGTCGCAATGTGAAGGTAACTTGGATTATATAGGTGACATAATTATGACAGAAATCGGTTTAACAAATTGCAGTAATAATAGGTCAATAATCAAGCCGCAAGGTACGGAGGCCCAATTGATTGTGGGAACTAGCATGAGACATTGGCACGTAAAAAGATATAACAACGAGTTTTACGATCACGCTTAACCGTTACTGCCAGGTGCATGCTTTTGACAAACATCTTTTTTTTAATTAACCATTAACCAGTCGAAATTGTGAACGAAAATGCAACCTGCAACCTATATGTTGGGAAAACAGAGTCAAAGCATAATTATTCATGGCTTTCGAAGAGGTATCTTTTCATTGTGACAACACGTTCTGTACAGCCCTGTATGCTTGGGGCTGTGTATGACCATGCCTACCACCCACGTTTATTATACAAGGGCATTAAATATCGAAATTTCAACAAATCTTCCAGTGTCTTAGATAGTGTATTTCCTAGTATATCCTTGCCGAATATTTACATCTTCTTTTTACCGGTTGCAGAACGAAATGGAGAAACGTGTTGTTCGTGGCGGAGACAAGAAAGGATTGTTAGAATATGTGAGTTTATTGTGAATTAAGTGTAATTGATTTGTTTTAATTTCTGCATTGAATGGTATGGGATCAATTTGTTTACTTAATAAACAGTTTTAATGACCCTGTGAATATCTAGGCAAGGTCCCTAAGAGAGGAGGGAACGGTGGGCCATTTTATAGTTGCTTTGTACAAATTTTTGGAAAGTCTAGTAACTTCAACGCCATATTTTCTATGATAGTTGCATAGAATCAAATGCCCAATAAAACTGTATCCAAGTACTTATTTATTCCTAATTTTGAGATACATTCTTTGATAGAAGCGTTGGTATTTGCTAAGTTGTTAGAACTATAGTTCGATTCAGTTAGCACTCTTTCAAAAAAAACCCGATTCTCTAAGACATCTTTTAATTCTGTATGTTGAAACATGAGCTCACAACGTGGAAGCGTTCTCGTCTTTTACTCAAAATTAACACCGCTAGTTTCTTGTTATTGGTGATTGAATAATTTCTAAGGTGTTGAGAGCATAGGGTAAATATGGCACATGGGGTAATGTGGAGAAAGGGAGATTGGGTGATTGCTCTGGCAAATAGTCAATGTATACTCACACTTCTTAACATGACACTACCATTTTCAATTGGCCTTGGAATTGGCTCGATACCAGTCCTTCCATAATCAAGTCACATCGCGCATAGAGACTGCTCTCCACAATAGAGCTGTGTGTTGACGTAAAGCAGTAGAGATGTGGGAGCCAATGTGGTGACTAGAAAAATAACGAATTTTGTAATCGGCTTCACCATAGTTATTAGAGGATCGTGCCGCGAAAGCGTTGATCCTGGGTTTGAAGCCAAGTTGTGGTGGATATCCCTTTTCCCTTACAATTTGTAACCCTGATATACTTGTCTGAAACTGTAACAAAAGCGGTTTCTTAATTTATTATACGTACTAGGTTTCTTGTTGTTGTTGGGGGGTTTGGGGGGAGTGGGGTGCATAATGAATACGTAGTTGTGGATAGGCCTTGAAATGGACCAGGATGATAGTTTGAAATGTCAGAAATTTGCAGAGGTAACTTTTTAGGATCTTCCTTTTAGGAAAGGTCTTCATTTCCTAAAAGTAAGAATGTTTTGATCTTAAGGAAAAGATAACGTAATCAATTTTTTTATTTTTGGCACCGTTTTATCTTAAGATCGGCAGGCAATACGTCATTTTGGAGTTGCTTTGAAAGCTTCAGCCGTTGCAACTCTAGATTGATTTAGGTAAGTTAAGTACCCTCATCTACGATTTTCCCCACCTCTTGATTGGATGAAATCAAGTATCGTGCAAATTCAAAAATTAAATCACGCCTAATACAAATCAAGCTAAATAGAAATCAAGCTAAATAGAAATCATGCTAAATAGAAATCAAACTAAATAGAAATCAAGCTTAACATGAATCAAGCTAAATATAAGTCAAGCTAAGCATAAGTCAAGCTTAATATAAATCAAACTAAATAGAAATAAACTAAATAGAAATCAACCTAATAGAAATCAACCTAATAGAAATCAACCTAATAGAAATCAAGCTAAATATACTCAATTTGCCCGTTCAATACCCTAGGTTCCGCCTAAATAACACTGACTATCAATGTCAGATTATGTTCAAGAATTCGAATCCACATATAGCTATTTTTCATGACGCGTCTAAAAACACATTCCCGGATCATATTTACTCCAGATGTTTTTTCTATCTATTTTCAAGTGAAAGACCTCTATTTGAATGGTGTGGAGTTCCCCCACATTTGAGGATGATTCTCACCTTCACAGTTATTGTGGGTTATACTTGTTTTTGTAAGGAACTTATACTTTATATAACACTGTTTTGACGCTACCGCTATCTAAGCATTTTGAACGTTTATCAGGAAAGTCCATGAATACTTGTAAAATGCTTTTGGTACTGACGTCATTGAAGACTTGTGAAATTTAAACATTTTTGCCCTTTCTTAGCATTACGTATAAGAGTCTTGTAAAAGTTTACAAGTAGGGAAATGTACATTCCTGTATACTGAAGCAAAGAAAAATGCTAGAAAACTTTAGTTAGCAGAGGTGGAGCTTCCTTTCAACTTGTCTGTACAAAAATAGAGCATGCCAAATGTAATACGTAGTGAAGAACAAGGGGCACTTTCTGATATTGAAAACACTAAAGAGGTGGCAATCATTTAGGTTTTCGATTGTAAAATACAAATTTGCAAGGTAAACAGGATCAACTCTAAAGCAAACTATCTTCGTATAATCCACCAACATTTGGCATTTTTCTTGAGGTATTTTCTGTGGGAAATCTTTTCGGAAACGTAATTAGTACCCAAGAAATGATACTTCATACGCCTTTCTTTAATGTTTAGTGTTGTCTTTACCGTAAGATAACACTAAGCAATATTTTTAAAGCGATACGCAGAGGCAGCATCTGTGGTTGTTTTGGTATCTTCATAAGCTCCTTTTTCAAAGCAGAGGTTGCGGCTTGTTTACTAATGTGTTTCGGATACGTGCCGAAGGAGAGGCCTACTTTTGTATATCTACCCTTAGCTACAGCATTCTTGAACATAATGACAACATGATCATACTGTCAGCTAGTCTTGGTCTAAGTGCGAAGCTTATTCTCGCACAAGCGTCGTTTTGAAGAACTACAGGTTTATGAAATTTATGGCGCATTGCTACACCAGAAGCGTTTTTGGCAATCAGAAAGTGTCCGTTTTCAAAGTTCACATACTTCAGTAAGATAAGCCGATCTAAGACAAGTTAAACTAGAAAATAATTAACTTGCTTTCTCACACTAGTCACTGCATGATTTATAGTCGAATAACTATAATAACTAACTGGAGGGACGTTTGGCCTTCCCACAGTTTATTCGCTCTTGTTCGGGGCTTCATTTTTGTGTTTCTTGTACGTCACGTTAATTTACATATTATCTGTTTATTTTTTTAAAGGATATTCTAGCGAAGTGTTTGAAAATAATTAAAGAAGAAAAGCGGCATCTGCGGTTTCACCGGGAATGGACAGCAGTTGAGGTACGTATCTCAAATGATGTAGTCGTTAATGGGAGGAATTTTCTCACATTTTGTTTTCAGAAAAATTTCCCTCCCAAAGGTATTGCTGCCAACCTATGTATAAACTGTTGATTCCTTATACCAATCACTTAACCCCTGAACATGAAACGAAAACAGTCGGTTTATAATAATGTCTGAATGAGTGAATAGTCGAGTAGCTGCCTACTAACTTCCTACTTTCTTGTTCGCTGTATGTCTGTCGTTTTCTTCCAATAACCGGCCTATAACAAGTCCGCAGCTAGGCATAAAACCACATATAACATAGTGTCTTATTTACTTTCCAGATCGAAGTTCTGAATAGACATCTTCCAATAACAACAAAACCAATTATATATCTCATCAATATGTCAACAAAGGATTTTATCAGGAAGAAGAATAAATGGTAACTTGTGACTAACGTTGATTGCATTTTCCATTCTGTACGATATTTTGCTGTCGTCAAGATTAATCCATTTTGCTGGTCGCTAGGATACCGGGCCAAGAAGCCACCTTACTTGTTTTC
Organism: Carybdea cf. marsupialis auct. non (Linnaeus, 1758); assembly: GCA_010016065.2. Taxonomy (NCBI): domain Eukaryota; kingdom Metazoa; phylum Cnidaria; class Cubozoa; order Carybdeida; family Carybdeidae; genus Carybdea; species Carybdea cf. marsupialis auct. non (Linnaeus, 1758). The sequence goes on from JAAAKL020002091.1 coordinate 6,115, forward strand.
CAGCTCTTCAATGGCTTAACCACCAGAGAGTATGGGAGGGAAAGGGGAGGGGAAGGTACAAATTTGAAGGTACACAGATGTTACAAAGATGTGGTGTTTTTTCGGTATCCTGAAGTGCGGTCTTTGAAACTTATGATAACGTACATATAGCTACATATAATTGGAAATGTAGTAGAATTATCAGTGTGATCGGAAAGAACAGTAATGAGATCATGATGAATTGGTTCAGGAAATATATATATGTATATACATATTTCTTTGAGCCGCCGTGGTCTAGTGGTTAAGGAATCGGACTCACGTGCCAGAGGTTGTGGGTTCGAGTCCCGCCTAGCCCAATATAAAAACTGTCGGTTGAGGAAGGCAACGGGAGACCACCCCTGTAAATGTGCTCTCTCCCAAGGCCATTGCTCACTCTGGCTAGGCAATAGGCTACAAAAAAAGTATGCCACAAAAAAATTATATATGTATTTCTTTATTTATTTTTTATTTTATATTTCTTTATTTATTTGTTTTGCATATATGACCTGTGTTGTTATATGGCAATGAGACCGGGGCACTGAGGAAGGATCTGGTGGGTATCCTGAGATCTTGTGATATAAGAATGCTACGGGGTATGGCTGGTGTCACGTGGAGGGATGGGCTCAATAGCGGGGAAGTAGTTGGGTAGAGGCCTCCAGGAGAGAAGGTTTTGTTGTTTGGGCATGTCGAGATTTGGATAGTGGAAAGAATCCCACATTTTAAAGTGGCAGGCCGAAGACCGCCTGGAAGACCCAGGAAGTTTTGGAACAAGGAGAAGGAGGATGATTTGAGGAAATATGTCATCAATAGAGAAACAGCCCAGAATAGATGAAGGTGGAGGCCCACCATTGCCCGTCTCATCTCATGAAAATGAGTAACAAGCGACGTTAAAAGGATAAGTAACTCGTAAGCACGTTGCTCTGCATATATTTTGTATCGCAGTCGATGACATACTTTGAGATTTCTCCAGCACCTTTTCAAACATGTATATATTTGCATATTAAAGTCACTTCGTCCTCAAGAACAAATAAAGTTTTGGTGTTTGAGAATCTGTCTGGGGGTTCATAGTCGTGATGTTACATTACTCAATAAAACATACTTTCTTCAATTGCTTTGCCGTTCCCCTACTTTTCTTTTCATCATTAAAATGAACATTGTCTTTTACTTGTTTACAGTTCTTCATATAGATGTACTTGATATTTATCGAAACAGGTTTAAAAAGTGTACTTAATCAGAACAAACTCTATTTATCAAAATCTTTTCGCTAATCTTTATTCAGTCGAAAGGCAGCATCAGTACAGTAAGTGATAAGAAAATATAGAACTGTCGCAAAATGAATGAATGCAAAAAAAGGCCCTTTCAAGTGTTTATTAGAAAGTCAATTACGCAGGTAAAGTGATTTCGAAGCCACGCTATTTCTAATGTTGGCATGAAAAGACAATTTCTTTGACTTCCACGGAGACGGCATCCATTGGTTTACCATTTTGAATTTCTATTGATAGTTTTTGAGCTTTTTACTTTCGAAGCAAATTATTGCATATTCCCGTCTTTAACCTTTTCCACATTTCTGAACATTAAATTAAAATTGTTATGTTTTGAAGTTTCACTTATGAAATAGGTTCAAAGCAACGAATGTAATCGTATGATTCTGGAATAAGAACAGTATCAAAAATCAGATGAAAAGTGCCTACTTAGAAAGGGGATTATTTAGAACTGCTGTGGGTGTTAATACTGCTTGGTGGTGCCACATGGCATGGTGTAAAAGGTCACATACCACAACTCCAGACTATGTAAAAGAATCAGACAGATACTTGACGTTCTTCGACTCAAACCCTACAGTTATTGTTTTACTAATTTCGTTTTTGTGGTAAGGAGATCCCCCTGGTGCTTTGATGCGTCTCTTTTATTAAATGCCATACCGAGATTGAAAAGCAGATGCTTTGTAGAATTTGTGGTGTGACGTTCCTACTCTAATAAACAAGTCATTAATAGAGGCTTACTTCAGCTTCTAATCAGACTTAAGCGAAGTCTGCAAATCTCTCATGTCTGGTTTCCACGGATCTTGCTATAATTGTTACCGTAGTGTCCGTTTAAGTATGATGGAAAACATAATTGATGATATAGATTGCCTCCTCAGATGAGACGAATCAAACCTTGCCGATGATCCGAGTATCAGTTCTCGCAGTGAATAAGCGCATTTCATCTCCGAAATGAAAATTCTCTATTGAGGCACTAGGATCAATCTGATGTGATGGGAACTGCTCAAATTATCAGCACTTTGTCAATTTCTGTACCAAATGGCCTGCGTTTAAGTAAGATATAGTCATATAGGTATGACTCTAGCAATATATTTGTTGCATCGCCATCATTTGTGGTTCAAATGCTAAGACAAACATAACTTGATACACATCTCGTATCAGTTCATTCAAGGATTTTTGCGAAGTTTATGCTGCTTTTTATTGGTGACGGTAGCTGGCAGATTATTATGCCTGCTTCCATTTCTTTATCAAACACTTCGCAAGTTTAAAATTCGCAGAACGTATAATTTTTTCATTAACTCATGCTCAAGAATAGAATTAGTGACTTTAATGTGCAATCAAATTAAACTTTTTTATGATCGATATCTTTTGACTTCCTACCAAAATCTATTCGTATTTTATATCGCAAATAAAACATGTTGAGATTATTTGAGACTAGTTGAAGGTGCTCGGGATTCTAGGCTGTTTCTTCTATCTGTGCTATTTTTGTAATTTTTGAATCCTAAGCTATGCCTTTGTGTACGCCATTTTTCGCAGTTCTGATGCTAAAATTATTTACCGACCTTTGAATCAGACGTATCCGAATCAACAGCATTTTGAACATCAAGCCTTAAGTGGAGCGATATCTTTTTTGATCGTAGTCATTTGTCTTTTCCAATGCAAATACGATTAGCCAGGTATGAAGAACGTTGCTTACAAATAGTTGCAGACCCCTTGTGAGGATTAAAGACCGCAATTAATCTATAAACTGTCCAAATCAGTTGGAAGCAGCATCCGAAGGACTGATGCATCTAGAATCGCACGCAGTGTTTGCTAAGTTATCTATCGCAAGGGAAGTACGGTAGCCGGCTGTGTCGACAAATGCATGATTTGATAGAGGAACAGACAGCAGAGCAGATACATGATTTTAAGAGCCTCTCGCTTACATGGCAGTATGCGGTAGTGTCCAGCTAAGTTACGAAGATGATTTTGGTTTCAACGTGACAAGTTTGTAACAAGCATGTAACTCGAAATTTGTTGTTACATGGCAAACATGGATGTTGCTGTAGAAGCTGTACTCGTAATTGACGCATTCAGAAAGGCACAAAGAAGGCGCGAAAGTAGCACTTGTCTTAATTCCGCTCAATATAGATCAATTCTGATGTATTGAAGCAAAACATGAGACTGTATATACAAACAACAATGAAGTTACAAAAGGAAAGCTTTAGTTGCATACAGGGAATTCATAATGTGATAGAATGTAAATGAGAAACTGAAAACAAGGTATGATATGACTAGTGATTATTAAAAATCGCCAAAGGATGTGATTGAAAATTGCCGGCGACACTCTCTCATCGATTGTTCGCGGAAATCCTACTGAATGAAAGATCTCAAGAATGCTAAGTATAATTACTTCCAGGTGAAGATGTTAGCAATAAATAGATAGACACTTATTCAATGCCTCCGAGTATTTCGTGACCTATTGCTGCAAAAATCGAAAATAACTGATACAACTTCTAAAAGACTCGAGACATTGAAGATGTCGTTGCTTCAGATAAAGTAAATATTTTAACATGGCAGAGCTCGGGCAGTGTTGAAAAACTTGTTCAGTGTTGAAAAACGCCTGAGCAAAACAGAGTTTAGAATATTTCAAGCAACACTAACGACAATGTTAATCTGTTTGTGAGCAATCGAGATAAAGACTTATTCTTCAGAAATACCCCTTCGTAGTGCATAGAAGTGACAAGAGGGTGAAACTGCCTCAGATTCTTCTAATGTTAAACCTGAGACCTCTCTCGAGCCCGTTGCACCAGCATTTGACCATCTGAGCCATCAATCAATGCAGGTGTTCTGTCAACAGTATGCCACTGAACTCGGTCGTTGTAAATTATAACCATTCAAGCATATCTTTTCTTACTAATACATAAGAAATCGTTGTTACGAGTTTTAGCAGTGCGTGTTTTTCACGAGAACTGGAATAGTCTGATTATGTTGCTAACTGCTCCTTGGATTGGGACCTTACTAAAAGAAGAGTAGCAACGAACCTGTTAAAGATAAGACAGATGGCCTTATGATAATCAAGAGGCCCGTTTAGCTCTAATTTGTGCTGTTCACTGGCGAAAAATATACTGTATTTCAGGGAATAATAAGTGTTATGGGTATTAATATTTTGCAGTGCAATCAACACTTTCGCTCAATCGGATTTTCTTGATTAAAATAAATGTGACACTATCTTACGGGGCTTTCAGTCTGTTTCTGTTTGAAAATTGCCGGATAGGAAAGGATAACATGACCAGATAATAAATGGCGACGTAAACAACTTTTTCTATTAAGATGACCTTGTTGATGGAAGCAGTATTAATCTCCGGGGAAGGGGTACGGAGGATTTCTCTGCTGCTTTTTGTCAAAATTACTACACTGCTCTGTAGGAACATGATTAATATAGATAATTATTTTATTATTTTATAAATATATTATATAAGTACAAGAGGTGCAAACGATCAAATGCATCAGAGGGCTCATCAGACACGCGTATTGCTTAATAGCGGGATTTTATTTTGGAGTAGAATTTTAGTGGTTTGAGCAACCGTTAACTTCTAGATAGGGCTTTATGATACTTGGTTGTACGTTATACCCCAATGCTGGGTCGCCGTCCATTTTTTAACAACTTGGTGATACCCGGCTCGTTGTTCAAGCGTTTCCCACATCATGGCTTGCTTGGATTCCTTCCTTTTCGCGAGGGAGCTGAAAGGTGACATGACACTTTGTATAATTTCACAGTTTGTTTTAGTTTCGTTAACAATTTGATTTCAGTTTTGATACGTAGTTAAACTAAAAAAGCACATCTTGGAAGTGCAATTGTATACCCAATACAATTTAATGATAAGGACATCCTATCTCTGCAACATAGGTTAGTCAAAATTAAAGAATGGGTAGATAAAAATGATACAGGAGCAATCATTATTCCATTTAGTGGATCCATGGAATTGGAGGTACGTGGATAATGTTTTTATAGATGTACACTTAAACATACTTGCTAGTGTATTGATAGGTGTATCATCATTGTACGTTGGCGATGCGTCATCGGAATGCGGGGATTGGCAATGTAGTACCAACTACCGCATAAAAACATGTCGACTAATATGATGGTAGCTATTTGTGAAGACGCAATTTGTCGTTCTTTAAGGGGTTATCTGACATGTGAATAACTAAACAAGATCGTTGCTAGAAAATGTTTTCAGTAGAGGAGTAAAGTACATTTCTTAAGGACAAACATAGGGAGCCGCCGTGGCCTAGTGAATAAGTTCCTGGCCTTCTAACAAGACGGTCAGGGTTGGATCTGAGGAAGGTCCTTTGGTGATGTCGGGAAGGACATTCGCTCTTAAAGTGCTCTATGTTCCATTAACAAGTCCCATGAAAGTAGGCTCGCCTCACCTCGTACAAAATGAGAGACAAGAGACGTTAAAAGGATACAGAAACAAAGTACAAAAGCAGAAAATTTTACTAGTGCATCTTAACGGTTTATCTCCATCCATGTGTATCATCTTACAAGTGTATCATCTTACAAGTGTGTCATCTTACAAGTGTGTGATCTTCCAAGTGTATCATCTCACAAATGCATCATCTTCCAAGTGTATCTTACAAGTGTATCAGAGGCACGTTACTAATATTTGAAAAGGTTTATCGTGCGAGATACTTTACTCAACGTTGTTTTTCAGAAATGAGCTGAGTTATGCATTTCAAACACATTTTTGCTTTTCGTTGATTCCGCTTCGGTAATCCACTAAAAGCTTGATTGACAATGATCATAAAAACATTAAGAGACCCAATATTATGCATAAAGAGGAACGTTAATGACACGACGTCAGATGTACCATTAGCGATAGGCTTGTAATATAGTGTTACATATATCGGCAGAGGTAATTTTGGTGGTGCATCATTAGGGACATGTTCACCAAAGACTATTTGTTGAGAAGCCTATTGATTCATGAGGCGGTTATATTACATTATTTAAAGTGACTTTAAACGTACGTTAGTGATACGTCAATGAATTGTTGTTGGAGGTAGACGCAGGTACGCCAGTGGTACCTTACTGAGATTGTCACTTTGATTTATTGCGATGATACAAATAAAAAGGGTTATAGAGGGCCGTCGAGAGCCAACGTTGGCCTCGGGGTATTTCCTAGCACCAGTAGGATTCTGGCCGAAACGCATAAGGCTGTTTTTTCATAAAATAAACTTTTGCGGGCCCTTCGGGGCAGGGGCCCTGGACCTCCAACCCCACCTACCCCCTCCCTTTTGACGGTCTTGTGGTTATAATAGTGGTCTTATGTATTTTTGGACGTAAAGGCATAAAATGACCATGTACAATATTTGGAGACCGTCGCGTTTTTGAGTAAATGCCTCCTATAAAGAGAGCACCTCAAACTGTTACAGAACGGAGCGTGTGACCAAAGCAGCGAGGTAACATTATTTAGGATTTCATTGCCACTTGCCACTATCCTACATCTGTGGGAGCTGAAGGATGCATAGACGACTTTTAAAAGACCCAACTTTTAAATGTTTATTTAACGTGCCCACAAAGGAGTGTAAACACGAGCTAACTCGACTAGCTTAAAATCTACAACCTTTTTTTCCCCTCTGGTAGTGTATGGATCTTGGTGAGGAAGGAGCACAAAAGTTTTGTGAGGAAAATAAAATACAAAGGTTTGTAAAATCTTTTTGTGATATTGTTGTATTTATATGCCATCCCGATGGGAAATGTGGAAATTTAACTTTTGTTGATGCCTCCTTTTTTATCTAGTTTTGTCTAATTAACATGGCTACCAATTTTTGTCGTATGTATTTGTCTTTCTCAGGGACGTATTGAAGTCTGTCACATGATGACACGAAATCCTTTATATTTTGTCAATTTTACTTCTTTCATAACTGAATAAAGCAGTTGTTATGACTTTCCAATTTGTAGTGCTTTGCCCAAAATCATCAAAGCCGGTTTTTCAGCTTTGCAACTTCAATACTTTTTCACTGCGGGAAAAGACGAAGTGAAGGCTTGGACAATTTTGGTAAGTCCGATCTGAAAAGACTACCCAAATTGATTTTTTGTTGCTAACAATGTACCCTATCCTACCCTCTTCCGTTTTATTCGTCCGTCGTAAGGGGGTAGACGATTACGTAAAACAAATTAAGTTGTAAGAAGGCAAAAAGGAGTAAGAAATCATACTACTCGGGCTAGATTGGGGGTCGAGACTTTTGACTTAGCGAGCAAACTACTTGTAATTATCAGACATAGCGAAACACTACCTTGTTTTAACTGCAACTTATGATTATTGTTATTATTATTATTATTATTATCATACAAATCATTAAAAAATAGTCAGTGTTCTTTCATAGGATTTATGGGTGAGGATATGTCCAAGATTTGCCTTTTGGGGGCATCTGCTGCTTTCCTTGTTTTGCGATCCGACTTTTGAAAGGTCAAGCAATAGGAAAACAAATATGATTCCCTCCCTGCGGACAGAAAATGGCAGAAGAGAAACGACTTGGGTTCTTTTCTTATCTTTAGCTATTAGTGTCATACATAAACTAGGCTAAACTGATTATTTTCTTTGTCTTCTTCAACTGCTATTTCGTTCCTCTTTTTTCTTCTTTCTCTTGCTCTTGTTCTTGTTCTTATTTGTCTTGTTTTGTTCTTCCTTCTCTTGTTCTGGCTCTTTTTTCTTGTTAGTTTTCTTCCTCTGCTTAATTTGTTGTTGTTGTTGTTGTTCGTTTTTTGTGGTTTTTGTCATCATTATTGTTTTGTTGCTCCTGTTATCGGTCTTGTTGTGTTGTTGTACCTCTACACCAATATTTTTAGGCTCGCTTATACATGCTAGCTCCTACCTCGCACAAAAAAGGTATCGTTAATATTATGTATTTGCATGAATATAACTACTTATCGCTGCTTAAAAGTGGAAACAAAATGAACCAATTCCTTGGTTAGTTTTCTACGGCACTTTAACCTACCCGTCACCTATACAATCTTGACAGACGAGCTACCAAAATTAATAACCGTTGAAAAATTCAAATCGTATATGCCGCGAAAAGACTTACGTGAAGCCAACAACCTCTTTTATGTGACCCAAAAAATCTACACTTGGAAGCTTTGGGTGAATATTGCCCGGTGATGATAAATATAGTGACCGGAGCATAGAAGTTGACCGATCTTTTCTTTCAATGTTTTGTTTTTGCTCCCTTTACAAGTCATATAATGGTAAGCCATTTAGTAATTAAAGGTGGCGATTGAATGTCATGTTTCTTTTTTAAAAGGGCATATATGTTCTTGTCTTATCTACACTTAGAAAGGAACCAAAGCACCTCAAGCAGCAGGAAAGATTCATACTGATTTTGAAAAGGGATTCATAATGGCAGAGGTACTGTATTACAGGAGAAGTGTTGTTAAGTTATACTGGGTGACGTTATAAATCTTTGGTATTACTAACCTCTGACTATTTCTGAATTGTGTGATTTGCTTCAATGTCGTAGCCCATATATGTGTAGGTTCTTTTAACTTGTTATTGTGTTAAGGTCGATGTTAAGTTAACTCCGTCTTTGGTGGAGTTATCACTGAAATAACGAGACATGAAGTGTGGCCAATCATTTCATATAGATTCAGATGGCAAAACCCTAAGACACAATTTCAAGTACCATGGGGTGTAAATATTTATGTCGGAGCAGTCAAGTGGCCAAATTCCCACCGCGTCATAAGCATGTACCCATTTAAGTTTTATAATTATTAAGAACGATATTTTTATGGCGACATAACACCAAACACAATTTGCATGTGCCTAACTGCAGTACTTTCTGGCCTCTTGTTATAGAAAATAATGGAATCGTAGGGTAAAATGAGATAGGCTGCATTTTGTACACATTTGCGTACGGAAGTGATGTTTCTACTCTTTAAAAGTACCTGATGGACAATATGACATCAGATTGGTCTTAAAGCGTCCCGTTTTGATTCCAAGCAATATTAAATAGTTAAGAAGATGCCAGCCAGCATTGCTTGTAGGAAAATGGATTAAAATCATGCTTTTTCGAGTTTTGGTGCTCAGGCTTCAGTAGATAGGCAGCCTTGAAATATTTTTGCTGGTCTCTTATTGTCCCAAATGGTGACAAGTACTGAAAATGAGATGAAATGGCGATTAATTGCATTAGCAGCTATGCTAGGGATTACTCGAGGATTGTTTTATTCTACGCCCAGATCCTGAGCAAGTTACAACTCTTAACAATTTTTAACTTAAACATTAGACTCTGATAGTGACCATTTTCAAAGGTAGTAGCATTGCAGTGAAACTTCGTAAAGAAGAGGAAACATGAAAATCGTCGTTGCAGATTAGTGTAGCAGTACTTTGACTAACATTGTAAATTAGTCAGACGTCATCTCTGTCAGTGTCTCAAAACTCACAGAAGAAAATTATCTGCCATTTAAACACTGCTAACTGCAAAGGCAACGCCACTCTTTACCAAAGAAACAGTAAGTTTGTTAGTGGTACAAAACTATAAAACTGCACGAAAGAGCAAAAACATTTTAGCACCGAAAAGCATTTTTCGTCTGACACTCCTCAGAGTACAAAATCGTCAGAAAAGAGATTTAGAAGAAATCAATAAAACTTATACCAAACTGTGTTTTGAAAGCCAATCAGGAGTGTGACTGCTAGATTGGTGTTGTTTTTACCAAGCAGTGTCTGTGGAACGTAATGGTTAACCGAAAAGACCCAATGAAAAGACAAATGATTTTTGTCTGCAAGGCAAAGGTTTTCTTGCTTTGATGTGGATTGATTCGAGAACGGCTAGGTGAAAAGCAGAGCTAGCTTTACCTGTTATGCGAAAGCGGTCAGCCGTATTCAGTGACAGGGAGAAAAAAGAAGATTTTCAGTACTAAAATGACAGTGCCATAGTTTAATTTTCAGTGCCTTCGTGCTTTCCATACAGCTGCAAACCGCCTCTTTTTGTCAACTAGCTCCTCGGTGCTTTTCGCAGATGGACTTGCTAGAGCCTGCCATCGGTAACGAAAGTCTATATAGAGATGCTCTGTTTTATATGAGTAATCCAGAATGCAATAGCTTGTAAAAACAATTCTTGAGTCCTTGAACTCAAGAATTTTCACTGCTGTTTTTGTGAACTTCGATCCCCTTACTGTATCGTCCAGGCACGCCAGTGTTTCCAGTTTCGGCTGCTGGTTTAAACAGTGTAGCTCTCACAGTCAGGATATATTTCTATATGGTGCACTCCATTTTAAGTGAAATACGGGACAACCGAAATGGTTAAGCCAGTCCCTACAGTTCATCTCACTTCAGAAATGCGGATAACACCAAGATAAAGCTAACCTGATAGTTGAAATTAAAAAAATTTTGTTAACATTTTCGAAAAGCCAGATACTAATTACAGGAAACTACTTGGGGTATTAGCTCGAAATTCCCGGTAAAACTGCATAAAACGAAAGTATTTTAACATTTCGTGGAAAAATACTTGTTTCTGAGAAATTTCATATGTATCATTTGAAACATGATTTTTGTAACAACTGAGGGGGTCTTTGCAATAATTAATGCAGTTACATGACTGGTTGTTCGGCTAAGTCACTGAAGCAAGCAGGTTATTTGTGGCTCGTCAAGATATTTCATCGTATGGTGCTTAAGCAAATCAAATTTTATGTTGGTTTGTTGTACATCCCAAGCAGTCAGAAAGAACTTTGTTGGCCGCTTGATAATTTTTCCGTTATGCATCCATGTGCATTTCAAATGTCAGGTAAGAAGACTTCGAGGAGACCATTCAGTTTTTGGCCTACGACTACTCTTTGTTTATACTTTGATATGCCACGTTTTTAAATATCAAACAGTAAAATCGCGAACTTTATCCCAACCCCTATAGTACAAGCCCCCGAATATGAGCCCTTGATCTTCAAACCCAATAGCCACCCACACCCTCTGTTCGAAAGCCTCGGGATAATATTTGGTAGGTCAGTACATCTTTTCTTGATCAGGGTAAGAAATTATTATCAAAATCCTCCATGTTTACTTACCCTCTTCATTTTTTTCACGAAATCTCTTTTTCTGTTGTTTGTCAGTCTTCCCACTTCAGTTTATATTTACTTTTATTATTTGTGTACCCAGCTTGTTGCTGGACTTTGGCATGCGATTCCTCCCCAAATCTTTTTTCAGCAACGGGCTCATGCTCGTGTCCAGTAATGCCATAGTCTCGTCACTCTATTTGAGTCGTATTTCTGCTCGCAATGTGGGTATTTTTTGGTTTCTTCCTTTAATCGAATTTATCTCCAAGGCTTGCATCAGACCTACAGATCGTATTCCGTTGTGATATGTGATGCCAGTATTGCAAGAACAGATGCTTTTGGACATCTTCGCACAGTTTATAAACACGTTATGACACAAGTCTTTTTAAGTATTGGAAACATATTGCTTCCGAAAATAAACCCTTCCCAATAGACAACCCAACTACAAATGTTTAGGAAGTTTTATGCCCCCCGGCTGACAATCGGGATTTTACGGTACGTGTTTAAATTTGTTACTTGGCCTTTGACAGTGATGGATTGTGTAAGAGAGATCTAGGCAAGGAGCATAGTCCTCTGCAGAAAGTTGTATTGAAAGTCATAATAAGTATCTGATAATTAGCATAAAGTATTTGCCGTTTTGATATTTTTAGGTCATGAAGTTCGATGACTTCAAAGAATTGGGGTCAGAACCTGCTGTCAAGGTGTGTATATTTTTTGTTTCTTATGCTGTTGAGGAAATGCATGCCTTGAGTATGTTGCCTTTTTAAGCCCTTTCTTCTTCTTCTTTTAATAATTTTCATCGATTTTGGACAAATCGAAATTCTTGATATCCCGCCTTCTATGGTCATGTGACTTAGCGCAGAGTAGCTAGACGCCAATGCTACGTAAAGTTGCTGTCAATGTTCACGATTGGAGGGTTGGGAAGGAATGACGCAATTAGAGAAATAAAATACGTTATTATCGGCAGTGACGTAACTGCGCTGCCCTAATGCTCTGAATAAGTTGGTTCCAGGTGGCCATAGCTCGATCGAATATCCCTTTTTGACATTCCATCATTACCCATTGACGTTTATTCTCGTCTCAAGATTTCCTCTCACCATTTCATTCATTTACTTGGGATCACTTTTGTGACCACTACATGTAAAACCTCTTAAGAACATTTATCTGCTACAAATATTTTATCTCATGTCCTGGATTCCAATAGTTATGCTTGTGTTGCACCTCTACTTTGAATGATTTTCGTAAAGGTTATAAATCAGGGCTGAATCTGAACATGGTACCCAAGAAGTTCCATTTCCCATGCAGCTTCGCCCCCGTGTACTGGCCCCCGTCAGCCCATATTGACTTTTTATGGAAAATGTCCACAAACGACACATATCTGCGTTTTTCTTTCAGCTTAAATATAAAAAATTGTTTCTGACGTGTGATACGGGCCTTATAACTGATTTTGCTAGTCACATGGCTTGATCAGAGTGGAATCTCAAATATTTATCATGGGTTTGTATAAGCAATGTGATATATATGGTCACTAAACATCGGCCAACAGTTGTTTTATTCTATTTTCATACCGCTGTCTTTAATTAGTAATGAATCATTACCATCAACTCAAATTATAGAGAGGCATGTAGCTAAATGAGCATTTAAAACGATCTCCAGTGAGGAGCGACATCCCGTGATGCTGCGGTCTGATCACACTTCGACAGACCTCCTCTTGGCAGTTATACGGTTCTCCATGTTGCCGAGTAGGCAGTAATTATAGCCGGCCTAATGTCTTCATCAGGGTTCAATTGCACGATTTTCCTTCAATATCCCTTCAGTTAACGTTGAGCATCTCAACCTCCTCGACAGTTTTCTTGTATTTGGTCGCCGATTAGTACTTTAACAACCATACACAACTCCGCCTGCGGGACGTATGGAAGGCAACCTTGATAGCTGCTCCCCGTTCATTTGGCTTAATCATATCTCATCTTTAACATCGATTTCATACTACTGTCTCTCTTTGTTTATCTCCAATTCCAATTTATATTTGTTCAATGATTAAGCAAAACTATTAAAACCGAACTTGCTCATAGTTGCTATAGTGACAGATATCATCGTTTTAAAAGGCTTTATTCGAGATTCCTCGCCTGTTGTGCTCAGAGAATGCCGCGTCAATTTCGCGTATGAGAACTGCCATTTCAAGATTCTTAAAATTTCGGCATGCTTAGTAGATCTTAATGTTTTAATTTCCCAATCAGATATCTGATCTAATAATTATGGTTTCAACATTTTTGACTAATCTTTGAGCGTATTTTCTCATTGCCAGGCCAACGGGAAATATCGACAAGAAGGGAAAAACTACGTTGTCCAGGACGGAGATATAATTTTTTTTAAATTTAATGCAGGCGCGGGACTGACTTCAAAGAAAAAATAGGATTTCGTAAACAATCGAGGAAATTCATTACACCAAGAGGGCGTATTATTGAATCGAGCCAGAGTTTAATCATTTAAATGCGTCAATGCTGTTCAGATTATGTCCTGCCTAAGAATGGAGGTCATGGCAGGAGTTTTATTGACTGACTCCAGTTGTATAGTAACGCGAAATAGTCATTCAGAGCTCTTTGCTTTTGTATGAAACGGCTTGGATCGAAGCTTATAGACGCTTTGTTTAAGCTCTCTTCTCTGATTCTTCTCACCTTACCCTCCTTAACTGATCCCGTGAGTGGAAAGACTTGCAGAGTGAACTAATATTTTTGCTTGCAAATTCCTTTCCTTGTTGAAGAGGGAGGATTTAACTCTATAAAGATAGTTGTCATGTTGTGTCGGAATTTTAAAAGAGTTGCACTATCTTGTGCTAGTCTAGAACTGCGTGTTTCAACTTTCATTACTGTAATAGGTGAAAAGTTCTTTTTGAATCTTTTCAATAATTTTTAAATTTCACACCTTAAACCTTAGTTTGATATTCTAAGAATTTAAATTCCTTATGTATTCAACTGGAGCGACTAACCTGATCTATACGTAGGTGGCTGATAGGGGATAGGATAATTCCAATGCATAAAAATAGGTATAGAAACGTACCAAATAGGATGGATGTCTTTTCAGACTGAACTGTGAAAAAAAATGAGATATGGGCGCCCAACTTTTTGTTTTTCCTACAAATTATAGTCTGCTTGAAACAAATAGATGCATATTCGAAATGCTTTGTTAATTGCACAAGTTAAATACAAAAGAGAGTGAAGCATTGTGATGCTGCTGTATGTAACACCAGAAAATATAACAGTAACCCTACGCATATTGGAGGGCAAAACAATCTTGCTATAAGTGCCGGCCGTCAGATGGTTGCTGTTTCCAATGTTATTTTAGGGTTTGTTTCTGTTGCGGAGGAACGGATTGTATTTGGACATGTAGATACTGGTGAGTTACGCATCTTGCATTTTTTCTGGTCTGGTCTGTCTTAGATAGGATCATAACACTTATTCGCTCGTGGGCGAGTGCACGCTGTGGAAGGGCGCACACTGTGGAAGCAATGCAACCCGGCAATGTTCACAAGCAACCTGTTGCTAAGGCCTATGATCCGATGTGATACTTTCTTGTTGTCAGGAAGAAGCTCATGACAGAGGTAGAATGGTATTGTTTGTTAGTGCGATTCCTTCTTATAATGCTAGAACATTGGGTTATCTGATGATCACATGGTATAGTATTTGGGTTGGCATCCCCCTCCTCCAGCTTCTCCCCAACGAAGAATGACATCTGTGTCAAATGAATGAAGGGAGGGCATACCCTTCACACTCAACCTGGACATTAACTTGTTTAATGAAGACCTGTGTTACCTTGAAAATCGTGAGATTTGTACTGCAAAGAAATTAAGACGAGGAGGAGGTGCGCTAATGGATAAAGAACACGTGCAGTAATAGAAGGTTTTTGGCGCTGTCCTGTTCTCCCGCACTTTGGGATGATCTCGGACGTTACTGTGCCGCGGAATACTCACCACTGGGTGTTAGACCTGGTCCAATGACATGAAGGCTGCAACCAGTAGTTTCAGTGGAGAGGCGTCGTAAATATGTCCGTACGCCACCCTATATTTGTTACCCTATTCAGAGTGTTTTAATTTGTATTAAAGGCTCTGCCTCTCATCAGGGGCCTCTTTAGGAAGACTGAGAGACTGCTTTAAATATCTCATTTAGGTTTAGCGTGCATTTGAAAAGCTACTCGAAACGGGCAAAGTGCTTCACCTTCGCAAAGAACGATGATTGAAAGCTAAAGGAAAAGCTACAACTCCACCGTAAAAGACCGTTTACTCAAACTTCATAAAAGAGACTAATTTCTGTTACTTCAAGCTGCAAGAGAGATGATCCGTGGAAGCCTTAGATTAGTTACATTACCTAAGCTAATGTATTCTACTTTTAGTAAACATTGCCACCTCAGCCACCTTGGCACTTGAAGCCACCTTGGTGCTCCCTGGCATCGATGGAAGACCATCAGTTTCTTTGAACTCGTTCTTAGTAAATGGCAACTAAAAACAGTTAACAACGCTCAAAGCAAAAGTTTGTAATTTATAAACAAAATTTAAGTTCAAAATCAGGAATTTTTGCCATATTTGGTATCAAACCCTCGTTGCTGCTTGTTCTTTTATCGACCCATCGAAGATTTTCAACGAAAAGGTTGAGAATATTCGACGTCATCGTGCCTTTTTGACCGAGGGCCACATCATTGAGTGAATGGCCAGCTAGAGTTGTAATTCTTTGTTTTGTACGCAAGCAACGCGGGGGGTATCTTGCTATCTTTGATTTATTTTATAATGTCGTCGTATACGTAAGACGTGTTAAGACATGAAATAGATTACGGAATACTAGTGAAAAGATACCGTTTAGCAAAGTTTTAAGAGCAAATACAGCCTAGAATTATGCGAATTGGGCTCTCGGGCGGTAGTCTGTTGACCCCTGATATGACATCAAATTTATGCAACTTCAAAGACGCAAATGGTGTTATTCCCTGTGACTCTAGGCTTAGCCAAATAAGGAGTTTATGTTAGAGTGCATGAATGTTTTTGAGAAGCAATTTCGAAGTAACTGTAGAATTGAGGTTCTTGTTTAGTAAGCAACTTAAAAATTGCAATTGTGCACTTTGTAGTATGTGACAGTAGGTAAAATGCATGCCTTCGCTGAAAATACTTGAGGTGGATCAAACCTTAATCCAACCACCCAAAGAACGAATTATATCATTATTCCACACCCCGCGTCACAACGCTCGTTATTTAAACATCAAAACCTAGTCGCTGGTGCAAGTATGCCAGACAGAATTGCGCTAATATCTGTTTTCATGCAGCGTTTTCATTAAAAATAGCATGTCCCAATGGCCTTGGTTTCCGTATTATTTCGTCTGTTCACCATTTGAATATAGAATGTAAGCCACCGACTAAGCTATTGCAGTACTGGCTTCAGTGTGTCGTAGGAACTCAGTATCTGACCGGAAACTCAAGTTGCTTTTTAAAAAATCGTGTTTACAAGAATGAAGGTATATCAAAATATATATTAAAATATATTATTTCAATTTAAAATGAATAAAACCAGCAAAATTAGTTTGCTCTTCAGATGGTCTAACGACCTTACCTCATATGTATAACTTGAGTTAATTCTAATGTTTTATCTCACTTTGAGGTCGGAAATCATCTCACGAAACGTAATTTCTGTACAGCTGCCCATTTTACATAATGTATCAAGTCAGCAACTAAATTTTCTTCAAGCACAAACAAGCTTTAATAAGTTACCCCTGCTCACCAGTTCACTGACGTTCTCTATGAAGTATGCTGGAGACGCCTCTGCCCACCCCAGATAACCGTAACATTTTAAAGAGTTTGATTATGTGACGATTAGTAGTATTTGCTTGTGAAGGATGCACAGTGTTTCAGTTGTGAAAGAAATACGCTGCTGGAGACAAGGACACGTATTTGCATCACAGGGACGATATTTTGCTTCTGAAATCGACTACAGAATTTAAGAAGAGAATGCGGAAAAGTCGAGATCTGTTTTCCAATCGGAATAACGTTTGGTACTTCACTCGCTATGCCCTTTCTTATTTTCCCGAAGTAACTACCTGAAAGACAATTGCAGTGGTGTATGAGGCTCTTCAGTTGCTAATGGAAGTATTTCTACTCTTCAAAATGTAAAATGCTATATTGGCTTCGTTTCAGCTGGGTGCCCTTAAAACTTACATAAATTAAATATCAGCTTAAAAAGGTAAGGTTTGGATGTGCCATAAGCGCAACGTATTTTACCCTACCCTTCACAATTATGACCAAAAATGACAATTATGTCAATTTTCGGACAATTTAAAAATGTTTCTAACCCGTAAGATCAGGAATATTTTGTCAGAATATGACCCTATGCGTTGATAAATGCATTACTAACATACAATGGTAAGAGGTTGAATTTGCGCTAGTAGAATGAGAAACGTCCTTGATCATCACAGTTCCAATTAAACTACTTGTAATGACAACTTTTCAGATCATGGAAAGAACGTTCAAAAAAGAGATCAGTAACACTTTAATATGGATGAACAATATTAAGCACTGTGTCACCGAGATGATTGCCGTTATGTCGTGTTACCCTGCTAGTACAGCACATATTCACCTTAGAAACCTAAGAGAGATAGAGCGAGAATGCTCTATCTACATTTAACACACTTCTTCAAATATTACTTAGACAAAATATTGCATGGGTTGTTGGGTAGGGGTTAAGCTGGCTGCAAAAAGTTCATAACTGACCAGAGGCAGATACTTAGTTAATGGCTTTTACGGATACTTTCGATACTGCTTGACTGTGATTCAAGTTATCTGTAGGTATAATAAATGTTTTTCTCTGCTTTTATTTTGAGCATCACCTTTTATCAGTAACGCACCTTACTTCGATGATAGAAAAAGTCTTATTATAACCAGCAGTGTGCTAGAATTTGGTAAGATCAACGCGGCAGAAAAACTCTGGCGCAAAGCTATATCAATTGAATTCCAAGCCACAATACATTGAAAGGTACAACGCAGTGAGCATCTTCATTTAATGCTGAGGTCTTTAGAGGGTTCCCTATATTCCTTGAGATAGAAAATTGCAATATATTGAGCATGTATACAAAAGAAGGAGGAAAATCTACAAAAATGGCGTAACTTTAACGAAGTTGCTTATTCCTAGTGGAAACGAAAAAACTGTAAAAGATCCATGAAGACTGTAAACCATGGCCCATAAAAGGAAACACCTAACACTAATGATTATAACTTAGTTCGCCTGCAATGCTACCATCTAAATATTTGTTTTATTTTATAACCTAGCTGAACTTTTTGTGATGCTCTGACTTAAGCCCAGTTTTTTTATCATGATAATGACGCAATAATATAGTTCTTAAACATATGATATGTTTATGGAGTTTGGATGTTGTGACCTGCGTGTAACACACAAACAATAACTCTGCAAAACTAACCGAATATATATTCTTTAATTATACAGATCAAGTTGTAATAAGTCCCTGCTAAACAAATTGTTTGATGAGATGCATTTTATAACTTTCGATGGGCTACGGATAGATTGATAGCCCCGATGGCAGTCCCTCCTTGGACAAATCACATGGCACAAAGGTAGAAAGCAATGTCGCGACTAGAGGAAAGTAGCAATATGTTATTTTTGGCTGGCCATAGCTAATTTGATAGTGCAACACGCCGTGACATCGTGAGACATTTTTACCTTTCTCTACTACCTCTTCAGACGTAAATGATAAAGGGATTCTTGAATGTTTAATTTAATTGCAACACTAAATTTCATTCTGCAGAGTTAAGCAAGGAGCCTCGCTTTTTTCGTGTTCCATGTAGGATTACGATATTCAATGAAAAACGTGTCATTTTGTTCCGATTGACTACTTCTGAAAAAAGAGATTTATTTTCACTGTTCACAGTTGCCATTGGATGGTAATTAAGCACCCCGCCTTCCTTCGTGTTCACATCAGAAATGTTCAGTCCCTTCTTAGTACTTTGTATTCAAGAGCAGGAGAAAGCTCGTGTATCTCAGCTTTTTCTTTGCTGATTAGTTGATTTTTGAGGTGAAATAAGCCATTTCTTGTTGAAATGGAATAGTACTACCTTCTCTGTCTCTACGGTCCTTACACCAAGGCACATGATTGGACCTTTGGAAAACCTCGTTTTGTCTTGACAGAGAGAGCAATAAGCACAGGTCAGCGCTATGGACAGCGCTAAAAATTAAGAAGTAAATTTAGAAAATGGGAATTGATTATAATTATAGAGGCTTTATATAGGAGATAGACATCATTAAGGTGTGGGAGTATTGATGTCCATGCTTGTATCCAATGGCGATGCGGCTTTTGTCTGGGTAGGGGCAATGATGTTGGTTCTCTCTTTCACGTCATTTGAGCTGCCCGCATGTCAGTGCTTAAGGGATCCTTCACAGTGTAATCTTCTGACACTAGGACAGGTTAGTCTCCATGGAAGTTCCTCAGGAAATGGGAGGGCATGGAAATTGAAGTAATTTTTTAATATTGATGTGGTTTGATGATACACTTGACCTACTGTCGTAGGAAACCGAATATGTGCTAGGAATTGAAATGACACTATCAGATGGTTTGCAAAGTTCGTCGCATTGCACTGGAAAGGTACTCCATTGATTACTGAAATAGATTGAGCATAAGGTACCAGGGGGGGACACTTCAATAACCCTAAAGGTCTATATAATTGATGTTATATTAAGTTATATGTACCAAACTCCCGGAAACAAAGTTTTCATCAAATAAATGATATTCCAATCTTTGACTGATGGTCAAAGCCTGAAAGACAGTTTGCTCTAAGTGATGCTGCGACAGGAATCCAAGATTTATCATAGTAAGGGATTGCATAATTGAAGATGGCCCTTAAGTTTGTTACACTTGAAAATATTTTTCTGATCGGATACTAGGTTCTTGAAGACATTAAAAATCCAATTATATTATTATTAATAATAATTATTAATAAAATGCCAATCATGTAAGACTGAGGTTAAAATGCCATCATTAGGGGGAGCTTGAAGTCATAATCTAGAGGCTAGGGAAATATCAAGAAGACCAACTTAGTTTAGTGTTAATCTGACGAAAGAATTGGTATCAATGCCTTGTTGTAGACTCTATACTATGCAGATTGTAAATAAACTGAATAACCAAGCAATCTGGGATCTGAAACCCCGAAGAAGTATAGCATTTCAGTTTGTACCTCAGACATAAGATTACATATGATGATGTTCTAATTAAAATGTCGCACTGTAATCTGCAATTTGGAGGCTGAGGAAGTATGGATAGAATACTAAATAGGATGTGGCTATTTAGATACACGTTTATATCACATTGTGGGAGACAATCGGCAGCTAGCCTTCACCTTTCTTCACACGAAATTTAACATACGACTCTGATAAAGTAGAGATTGTGTTAAGACTATTTTAGTGTTTATAAAATCAGTTGGTAAGGAATGGCGTATGTAACAGTTAGAGTTGTTTACATTTGCTAATTACAGGAACTGTATGAACATCATTTTTCAATAACGAGTAGCAGACTAGTAATCGATTGTTTTACTTTCAATTCTTATAATAAGCTGTTTAATTATATAAATTGTTAAATCAGAAGGAGTGAATTAGTAACCTTCTAAACTATTTCTTAAAATATGGAAGTAAAACAGCACTCTAGTACAAGTAAATCACAATTACATGCTTCTTGGAAATGTTTTAATTAATACCGTCATTATACATTTACACTATTATTACTGTTACTGAAGGATCGAAGCCTACACTTGAAATCAGCAGACGATGGAATATTTCCAAACTTATAAAGACGGGGTCTAGGTAAGCAAATACAACATTTCAAACTGGATGCTCCTTCAGCTGCATATACAGGTGTTTATGACAATGCCCTCATCTGATGCTTAAAACACTTATATGTTGATGGGAACCAGTTATCTCTTATTTATGATGTACAACTCTGATGCAAATAAAATTCCACTATCATCATCATTATCATTATCATTACCATTATCATTATCATTATCATTATCATTATCATTATCATTATCATTATCATTATCATTGTCATTGTCATTGTCATTGTCATTATCATTGTCATAGTCATAGTCATAGTCATTGTCATTGTCATTGTCATTATCATGTCATGATCATCATCATCATCAT
>JAAAKL020002092.1:0-27577 GCA_010016065.2 Carybdea cf. marsupialis auct. non (Linnaeus, 1758)
CCGGTGAATAGACTACCAATAAAATTTACAAAACATAAGGTCCGTTCTATACTGTTCTGTTGTAGGTGGAGGGCCTGCTGTTTCCCTAGTGTCTTCGTCTCTTCTGACCGTTACACTGCTTAAAATTCTACCAATGAAGGCATCCAAGGAAAGGAACTTCTGCAAATGCAGCTTAACTCAAGCACAATAACTTCGATGCTTCTGCGAAAGTTCCTAGGAAATCCTTATCATTATAGCGTTGACCAGTTCGGAACTGGCAGATAACTCGTCCTCTTTAATGTGAGTTTTACAGAAACAGATAGCAGATGCAAATCCTTTTTGGTAATATCCAAACTTTTTTATATCTGAGGATTGTTTGGGTAAAAATACTGAAAAGCTGTATAAGACTTCAACGTCTGTATGGCAATCTATCATTGCAGCCCGTGATAAGTAATTGGAACTACCTAGCACCATCCTTGTTCAAAAAGTGACATGTTTTATGTGGAATTCCAATTGTAGAAGAAGAATTTTTTTGGCTTATGGTGTGCGTGTACCTGGGTGTTACTATTAAGGATCACAGAAAAGAAAGGACCGGGTTTAATAAGACAGGCTACATTTTGAAAGGATTTATCGCTCGTTATTATTCACCTTAATAACTCCGAGCGTGTACATTTGCTTAGCTACTCTGATTTTTTAAAAATCATACTTAGTACTAAAATTCTGGCGGTTTTGTGAGAAACTTAGCAAAATCACCTAAAAGCAGTCATTCTGATGTGGCTTACCACCACTTTTCTTGGTTTTTATTATGATTATAAATACGTCTCCTCAAATATGCGACTGCCCATCCCCTAACTTTCTTGGGGGCTGGCTACCGGCCTGTAGGCAGTTTATCACTATTATCGATATTGGTATTGACATTGATATTAGTATAACTTTGCAGAACCAGAATCAAATCATCCAGATGTAACAAAGAAAGATCTTTAATATCAAGTATTTAGGATGAGAAAAGACAAATTAATAGCCATGATGATCACACGATTTTGCCACTGTAAGTAAGACATGAAAACCTCCTCACTGCATGGACCGTTTGAATCTAGGCAGTTCTTGCCAAGAAGGGTAATAACTTTATAGTCGGCATTAGACCCTAAAATGTTAATTTGCTCCATGTAGAACGTTTATAAATATAGTTTACTTATGAGTTTAGTTAGATCTATTTGTTATCATCAGTTTACTACAACTCTCTTTCGTTATTATTGTTTCGTACTATAGTTACTAGTACTATAGGAGATCTGCCATTTATATTGTTATTATAAGTTTGGTGATCTGTTGTCAGGAAAAACTAATACGGCAACTGCTGAAAATTGCTTGGAAAAAACATTATGCTAAATTACAGAGCCGCACGACAATTTACAATCATGCATCCTTTTGATAAGTAACTGAAGTGAAAGGACAGAAAACGGAGGGAAAATCCCTATTGTTGGTTCAAAAATAATACTTACAGCTATGATCTATGTATTAAGTAGGATGTGAAACCCTTGCGTAGCATAGTAGCTTTTTTGCCCCGTACTGATTACGGCGTAATATCTATATATAAGTTTACGCGATAGAACAACATCCATAACGACGATGTTGGGTACTTGAACATTTGTTATCAGGTGTCTCTGTTGCACAATTACGTAACAATGATCTTACTTTGTAAGGAAGTGGTTTATGACACCGGGAAGTTATTTGTATTCTTGGTTTTTATGTAATCTTGCAAAGAAAGCTGACATAAAACGAGGAGAAGTCCCATTTTGTAAATACAATTGTAGAAGGCTCTCTTGATCGTTTTTAATTGATCAACTTTGCACAAGCTGCTGCATCGATGCTTTAGTAAATTTTAACACAACTTTACAGTGAATACAATCCTTTTACGTAAAATAGATTAGTAGAAGATAAGTTTGCTTTAATGAACTCTCATCGCTGTAGTAGTGACATTACCCGGTGACCTCCCTTTTCCTCTTTGTAAAATATATAAACAAATGTGAATGAATGTCTAGCTTAATGTTTGTGTTCCCCGATGTAATTGAATACCTTAGCCACTGCATTGAATTTTGATAATCACTTGATAATCCCATCAACAAATCGTGTACTACTCGCTACATCAAGAAAACTACCTCAAATCCGCTACATTTTAATATTTTATCACGACAACTTACTTTCGTCTAATCAAGTCTAGTGATTTGTTCTCCTGCAGATATACCGGAGAATGACACACTTTAGCTCAAACTTACACATGCTTTCCAAAATCACCAATGCAACCTATTATCACGCACATAAGGAAGCGTCTTGGTTGATAACACGAAGCACATGATATTGGAAAACCAATTTTGCGATGTTTAATTTGTTCAACAATTAGTACTGTTCACGATCATCACCTGAAAAGATTCATACAAACAACTTTACCTGTTCATCCTCTGTTAGAATAGACCTCAGAGATGGTCCTTACCTGTTCCGTATATGATACAAACAGTGCAACAAAGTAAATCGGTATCATTTCATGAAGCCGTTACAAAATGAGAAATGCTTATTGGAAATTGGAAGTTAGTTATACCGTCCAACTTACCTTTAACATCATTTTTAGCGAGTAGAAACGTAAATTAGCCAGGATTATTCAAAGCACGAATTATTTACACATTCTTGGTACTGTCCTGAAATGATGTGATAAGATGTAGAATACTTTTCAACATTCTTGAATATTTCATCTTGCAATAAACAATCTAATTATCACTAGAAGAACTGAACAGGTCCAGACTCAAACTAATGAGTGAAATGTCTCGCCAACTGCAACAATCTTCACCTACTATCCATAAGTAAGAGCATATCTGATATACACGCATCTAAAAAATAACGTTTTGATCGTGTTAATAACTTTTGTTTGCTTAGGTCATAGGTATGTTTAATTTTTCCATCGACCTTAGTGGGAAGGTAAACTACATGAGATAAGCTATGACTCCCTTGTACTTTGCTCCCTTGGTTCCCTTTGGCTGTTGTTTTGAAATGGACATAGTCAATTAACTGAGAACAGAGTAAATCAGGGGGTCCGGTTCAATTCTGTAATCCGCTGAAAATCAGAGTACTTTTCTGTATACATCAGTTTGTAAATTCAACTGATAGCAGGTCAAAGAAATGACCACACTGTTTACAAACAGACAGCCAGGAAACGTCCAATCGGTCCGAAACTGACTTAATGCCTTTAAATGCTCTTACTAAAATTGCTGAAAGTGGTTTGCTGGGACTCTCGAATAGAACAAAAATCTCTTTGTTTTTATAGCACAAGCTCTGAGGTGGCTTTACAACTTCTTGAATTATAGTTCTGGTATGTGGTGATTTATGACCAATGTTACGTTGAATAATCTATGTTTCCATCACAATGTAGACATGGGTATGGTTCAAGCTTAGTCTGAAAAATCCTTCTAAGAGTTAATCTTCAAAGCCTTCCTCTAGAATTTTAATCAACAATAATTTAGATTCGTACTCTGGCAGGTAACCTTGCCAGGCAAAATTGTTTAACTCGAAGAGCTACGATGAATTTTCACTCATTTGATAAAATAAATGATGTAATTTTTCTCAATGATCTTTGAGGTTTATCATGATTGCAAAGATTAGATGGGAGTTCGTTTCAAGAATCATAAACGATGTTAAACAAATACTTCAGACAATTTCTAGCTTTCAAATCCTCCACATTCACAGATAGATATAATTTTTGTGTTTGGAAAGTTTAATAAAGAGCAACTAACATAGAGTTCTGTTTCGTTGAAGCATGTGTCAAAAGCAAAAGATTAGCTTCCTCTCTTTACACTATGTTTGTTATAATTTATTCGTTAAAAATCTTGGCCTTAAAACTTTCACTACATATGTAAACATAGATTTGATAAATCTAAAGGAATGTAGTGTTAGGAAATCCGATCAAGCAATCACATCAGCGATAGTAAGCCACGCCATGGGCAATGCAGGCTAGAGACGCGGTCAATTGAAGACTTAACCACATGTATTTCATAGGACTATGGTAACGCTATTTAAAGTTCACTCAATTATAAATGACTTGGTTACACCAAAGATTTACATGACAGGTTTGGTGTTTCTGAAAAGCGTAACGATTGAAAGTGTTATATTCAAAAGCAGTAAAGTATTGATTTTGTGTGATTGTATTTTATCGCTTGTGTCAAAACTGGGTTAGGATATGGCCCTATAGCAACGTGGTACAGCATAACACATTTTAAGATTTATTCTTTTAGTTTCTTTGACTGTCGCGATAGACGATAGCCATTCACACTAGAAATGAATTGACAAAAGGAGTGACATGAAGAAAAAAATGACTAGATTTTAGTCTTTAAAATTACTGCACCACTTCAATAGCCGGTTTGCAAAGCGTCTTGCTATTCAGTACACACACGGAGATATCACGTGAACGAGTGCCGAATGCTTTTCATCACCTTGATACAGACCAGAATAGACTTTACTAAGTCCTGTCTGCATTATTTGTATGGTGGAGGCAGGAAATAATGTTACTTTTCTCCGTAGATATGGCCCATATAAGTTAAACATACAACAAAAGCACGTTAAGTCAACGGCGTTTATATTTTGGTGTTTTTAAAATAGTGGAAAGTTTTAATTTCTCCTTCTTTGTGTATCAAAAAATGAATAGTGTTTTTTGGGGAAGGGTTAGCTTGTGTAGTCCCATCTCTACTCCTGTGAAAAGAAATATGGATTATAGGTAAATTAGAAGCTATACCTTGAACCCGGAAACCCCAGTTAGTCAACAAGGGCATCATAGCTGGAAATGGTTGTTTCTGTGAACAGTGATGGCTTCTTCACGGTGTATGTAGTACACTTGCGCCGGGACCCATGAGCTTTGGGGGACTCCATATCTGAATCATTTCAGTTATGTTTCATCGTACATCACGAAAAAAGGTGGGAAGGGGTCCACATTGTTCTCGATGCACCAGAGCCTCAAAAGCAATGATTGGGCATCAGTTGTGAGTCAACTGTGTAGTGCTTAACTCATTGAAGAGATCACCATGTAGTCTACGTCGACTTCAAATTAGTAGTAAGCAAACTAATACCTACATTGCTCTCAAGAATGCAAATGGAAAACCACTGTATTGCTTACTCACGAGAATGGTTATGGCAATGAAGAAGGGGATACATCTAAGGCATTATCACCTGATAATGAAAGACCAGGCTTTTAAGTGGCAAAATAGTACCTTAGAAGCACAGTTTCTGTGAAGAGAAGAGGATATTTCCTATTGTTATGAAGTAAACTATACCAGGAGATTTGTCACTCATCTTGTTTTCGCCAGAAATACACGGAAGCATAGAACATGAGCAGCATCTGGACCCTAGTTATATAGCTATATCTGGCGGCAAGAAAGTGGAAATCATTTCAATCAAGTTGAAAAAGGGCAATTGTAACCTGAATTTTGCTGAGTGCTTGTCCCTAATAATACCTTTTTAGTAGAATGAACTCCTCACAATCACAAAATTTTCCTCGAATTCCTACGCATTAGGTACATGATGGGGAGACTGTATTGTATTGGTATGTGCAAAATCTTATGAAAGTACATATATATACACAATAAGGATGATGATTTATAAAGTAGTAAATGTGGTATTTCAATTATATTCTACGGAGAACAAGTTAGAAGACGTTAACCAAATGGAACAAAAACATGCATTGTGATTTAAAGAGGGAGTTTGGTGATGCAAGACGTGAAGATGTTGTCGTAATCATTTAAAATTTCAACCCTATAAATAAAGATTGGAGAAAAGAGCATCACAAAGAAATCTTTAAAAAAGCATGATTTACTAAGTAAATTATTTGTGGAAACAGGAACATTTTCAGAGGAAGAATTTTCAAAATTCTGCTAGTTATGACGACATAATTAAAAACGACACAAAATGTCTACGAACGTAATTTGAGAATAAACCTGGCTTTTTGTATGAATCAGGTAAATTGTATGTAAAATAGTTCCTTGTATTCAATACTACGTTTCTTAGCCTTTAAACCTAAAAAGTTAAGCTTATTTTACATTTTGTAACAAACAGCCATTCCAACAATTTGTTTTCAATTTTTTTGGTACTTTTCAACTCTAACAGTTCTCTAACTTCGTAACCTCTAATAACTAAAGTGATAGATGCACAAATCTGCGACACATCTGATGAAGACAGTTTTTCAAAAGCAAAAGGCATAATTATAGCTATATCATCTCCTTTTTAAGGGTAAGTCAGTCATTTGGGATCGATCATGTCCATATTCTACTCTGCAAAAGGAGATAATACAAGGACAAGATTTCGCTATTCTGTGTACGAGCTACCAATAACATTTTCCAAAATTGCGATACCGTTGTCAATAGATATTTGTTATTCTAAGAATTATTTTATTCACTTAAGAACACGACATTTTGAATTTGGTTTACCTTCAGAAAAGCTTGTTCCTACATATAAATAATTCGCTCGCTCTCACCACGAATGACATATGCCCTAATAGTTTGGAATTGACATATTAAGTTTCTCTCTTTTGATCTTACCACTTTGGCGAGGGATTCTGCATGCAACACTATCTTTCTTAAATTCACTGGGAGGATACTTGGTTACAATAACTATGAATAGAATATCACGTATGATTTGAAATCAGCATTTACACCACTGATCCTCGAAAGCGCTCAATGTGCTCTATTGGCAATACCAAATAGTTCTCTTTGAACTAAGACATATATTTTATTCTAGAAGAGGTTCATTTGGTTCTCGTGACATTTTGCCAAAGGATGATGGTAACTCTTTTAACCTAGATCAGATGTCAAATGTTATTTTCTTTTTAATTTGGTTATAACATGTCTTTCTAGCATACATGCCCTGATGTTGAAAAGTTGAAAACTCTAATTTTCATCGATCGTGTTTACACAGCTAAACAGTAAACAGTCTCCCACAAAAACACTAGAATCAACAATCATTGAAACATCACAGGAAATATTGGGGAAAAAGTGTTTGTATATGTTGCCTGTCAATTATTTCTGTTTTTATCTTAAAACGATAGAAAAAAACCCCCGACTTACACGATGCGTAAGAATTTATAATCGAAATTAATGGATTTGATAAGTGAAACTTGCCAAAATGTTTTAAAAACACATGGGAAAATGTTCACTTTAGATAATTAAACAGTCTATTGCTTCATTTTACTATGATTTTCAGCTTTCATTGAATATAATGGATATTTAAAACCTTGTGAGTAAGGTTAGTTTACTTTTGTGACCAACCTTGTATTCCAGGAACAGTAAAAGGAGATGTCTTTGCCTTTTCATTGCTAGCTGGTCATGGCGATATTTCTTGTATTTACGCAATTGCAATAAAGATGTAGAATACTAAGAAACTTTATGCAAGAGAAATGTTCAACCCATTTTGCCATCTAAAAAAATACTGTCGTCTCTCCAAAATGGTGTATTACTTTCTTTCATGCCGAAGACGGAGAAACTTAATGATAGGATATCGGTTGTCAAATGTCGCTGGCTTATCCCAGGAGATACAAGATACTGCCTATTGTGGGGACAGAAATCAATTAAGTAGATATGTTTTTATTTGGTAAGGTCTTGATTTATTGCCAGGTATAGCGTGAATTGAGACTTCAAAATTCAAAATCTTAAAACGCCATTTATTCACACTAGCTTTGCGGGTAGCCGATATATTGACTCACCTGCAATATCTGCTTACTTCATTCACGTTGTTTCTGTTTTCAATTGCAAATACAAAAAATGATGTTTAAGTTAACTGAACGTATTTCTTGTTGAAATGATTTTGAGTAGAGAGGATTTACAAATGTCAACATTGAAAGGAGTAAAGAAGAAAAGATACTTTGCAGTTTTACAGTCGCCATATTATTTCACAATCCTCCACCGGTCGATCATTTCGAGATCGACATGAAGCAGGTTCTGGAAGAGCTGTGTTCTTGTAAATAAAGAAATTTTTCAATGGAAACTTACTTTCAGGAAACTTATTTGTTTCAGATAGATATTTCTTTCGTTTTTAAATTGAAGCAAGTGATCTAATGCAAATCCGCTCCATGAACCGTGGTCTGATTTCTCCTGCTAACACTGACAACAATCTTATCAATGGCGATGTAAGTACTAACCTAAAGTTGCCAATTGTAGAGGTTCCATCGGGGGCTCAATGGATAAACCCCTCTTACACAAACTTGTCTCAAGGATCAAAACTTTAATCCCCCCAAATGAAACGAGAAAATTTAGACATCGAGTCGAAAGAAGTAAATAGCCATAACCACACCCATAACCACACCCTGCAACGACTGCCGCCTTTGTGTCTGTGCAGTAGGTATGCCATTTTGTAAACCCGACGACCTCCTTGGGGAGTTTGAATGGGAAGTGTGGTAAACAAGAAGTATAGCCAAATGTTGATTTTCTACTCATCAGCTGTTACATCTCTCTGCTATGACGTTACATGTACAGGTGATGGAAAAAGATAAGATAGAGATAAATTGAAAAAGTATCAATAATTTAAATTAAGTATCAAATATGTTTCCTATTCGATAGTTATTTATATCATTTTTTTCGCTCGTATATTTAATAACAACCTAATCGTGGTCAGGAGCATCACTTGCAAACTTTAAAAGGCTTACCATTTAGTTTAGACAATTCCTACAAAATACTGGAAGCTATTAAAAAAATTGAAGACTATCGAATAGCAGTCTATTCAAAACAATGATTTTAGTTTTAGTTGATACATGTAGCTAAAGTTTTACTTGTTAACAGTAACCAATGTATGTTGTATCAATTACTAAGCACTTATTGCCCATTCTTTGAAAGAAGTATAAACACCACAATTTATCATATTCGAGAAATCTACACAGTTACTAGTAACCACGTTTATCCTTTTTCGTCTTGTTTAAAAGAGCGTCGATTATAACGTTGTGCAGGGAAGTACCTCAAACCATAGTTTTCTAAATAACTTTACCACAGTCATCTATTTTACTTGCTTAATGACAGTACCTTCTTTCGATTGTCTGAGATTTGTAAACATTTACGATGTGACTACGTTAAATATTCTGTCGAAAAGTAATTAACCACAAATTGCTACTTTCAAGCAGGATATTTCCTGCTCACTGATATGGAACTTTGTAACTAAACGCTAAGGCGTGGATCTCTCACATATTTCCAAGGTTGGGAAGTTTAAGCACGTCTTAAATACACATACTCCTCCTATCACTTAGCTTGTTTAACTTAATAACATTTAAATGAGACTAAATAAACTTGAGAAGCTCCTTTGATGAGAATCAGCTTGTCAGAAAATATTTTGCTAGAAACGTCAGGGTTTTCGAGTTAAAAAGCATGAGGTCTGCTGGAATTCGTTTGGTAAATATAGTATTTGCATTGTGACCGGTAATGAGACATTTCTAAGTAAAAAGATGTGCTGCAATGACTTTTCTTCTAGTGCGGTTTCTGCCAAACCTCTGGCACCTGTTTTAATGGTTCTGAATTAGCAGGTGACAGATTAAGACAGCAGTTCATCAATAAGAGACGGTTTTACTTTAAAGAAGGAAGAACTAACAGGGGGGTAACAACGGAGAAGAAGAAATTTCTTTGAACAGGAAGAGCCATATAAGAAATGCTCTTATGTCTGTTTGTCCCTAGCAAAAACAATTACACTTTCGAAGATAAAAAACGGTTATCTTTTACTCAATTTGACTCTGAACTTCCATGGCCTTGAATATATTTAAAAGACATAAACCTATCTTCATAATAACAATCTCTGTGAGAACGAACTTTAAAAGGACAGATCCGGTTAAATACTAACCCATGTAATGAATGGGTTCGATTTAAGTGCGATGACATAAGTACCTCGAATATCTGCGAAAGTAAATAAAGGAAACTCTCTCACATGTAGATTTACAAAAGTTCATTTTTAAAGTTAATATACCAGACAAGCTAATCTTTTTAGCTTCTTTTATGATAGAAAACAATTGTATTAGGCTGATATATATAGGCCTATATAAATGTAAATGTATATATGAAAAAAAAGCACGACATGATAATATGCTAATTTGATTTTTACAGATCTATTTTTTACGAAATCGTTCAATACTGTCTATTCTTCGTTTACACAATTATCGATTTAAAGACTTGCTCTCGCTTTTAATGTTTGCCAACCGATATTGGAACCATGCTTTCACAGTACATAGAAAGCGCTTGTTTTCATTTCAAAAGATCCCCCAGAGCTAGATTTAGTGAGGAGGAAGGCGCAAAATAGTACTTTTTCTTCATGCATGGCTCTAATGAGAACATTTAACTGTGAAAGCGGTCTTTTATTCCCTGGGAGTTCGAGTAGTCCTGTGTGATCTTTAGCGTTGTTAAGCTTCGTAATTCTTAGAAATTCGGGTGTTTTGTGTTGATTTTAAGTCCTCTTGCAGATAAAGAAGTTGCTGATTATAGAGCAGCCTACAGATAGCAAGATTTAGAAGTCTAATTCTGATACCTATTCATGGTTTAATGAGAAGTCATAGGGAGATAGTCTGAAAAGCCTGGAAATCATAATTCATCTTCCATAGCTTACCTTTTCCCCTTTTTCACGTTAATCAAGATAACCTTTGAAGAAAGAATCAAAGTGAAAATTCTACGCATTCAAAGTCTTTTCTTATCATAACTAATCTATAAATATGTAACAAGCGTTTATAATTTAAAAGTCCCGCTCCATTCCTTTGCTTTGCTTAAACTGCATTTTTCTGTAACTCTTATGTCCACTCTTATCTCATCATAGAATCCTTTTGATGTCTTCTTGTAATCCGACTTCGGATTAATGTTTCTCTAATTTTATCCTCTGAGCTTAATTCTCTCAAATCCTTTGAGATCGTAGATTTATTCAACATTGCAATAGCGTCTCCTTCTCATTTCAAGTTGACTTACTTCTTTTATCATGTTTTTGCCAGCTGATAAGCGAATGTCACTTCCATAGATTTACAGAATTGATGATAATTCCATTAATTTCCGATCTCGCAGGCAATTTCTCTTATTCTTGATTTGATGTTTTTAAATACGATTTGGGCTTTAAATCATAATGAATTGCAAATTACGGGAGACGTTGGTAGTTATTGAACAGGTCCTTATAAAGAATAAGAATCGAGGAATATAAAGTTAACAATAAAAAAGAAAGTCTATTGCCTGGTTTTAAGCAACTTTGTACTTGTTTTGTTCAGAAAGATGACTTGTTTACTTGCAAAATTTACAGTACAGGTTGGATATGTCTCGTTTACTTCAGCATCCTGAACTATCAAGCCTGAAACGTGGCATCGATAAGAGTCAGAAAAGTGAATGTGTTGGGGACATCATAAGTGATCGTCTCTTGTAAGATGGAGGTATATATTTAGTTACTTTGCTGGAATGTGTAGATGGATGAACTGAAATAGTGAAACTTACTAGGATGATACTTTCTTCAAGCCTCCTATACATATTGTTTTGTATAATTTTAACTGATTTAAACTAGATTATCTTTCTTAGAATATCTGTCAATATTATCAAACGAGTTTTTTTCAAGTGGACTCTGCAGGCCTTTGGCTTCCGTTACAATAACGTTAAATCTGGCACAAAAGTGCAAATTTGCGTATTTTGTTGAAAAATTTTTCCTTAAACTCTCATAACTATAATCTCTCTAAAACGACACTTATCTTATCATAACAATGCGTTTTAACTTCTGTGTTAACTTTATGAATAAGTACTATGAAATCCTGCCGGTTCCTTTTAATAAATTTGGACTCATCAAGTAAGTCAAAGAAATGGTCATTAAGTGTATGATCTCCACATCCATTGCAGTGATAGTTCAATAGCGTATGTCCAATAGATATGGGGGCCTAGAGAATTAATTCAGATCAGTAGCTCCCAGACCAAACTTTGCAAGGGTCTCTTATTCTGTGTCGAGATCATGCAAATGCCATCTGCACTACCATAAAATCAAACCGTTGACAATATTTCAGTGAAAACTGTTTGGATCTAACAACTCTCGGTATACTTAAAACCACCCTGGCTCTCTAAGGTTCCGCTTTAATTTGCCAACAAGACAGATAAGTGTTTGGTATGTGCATCCACAAGCTGTTTATGTCAATACGAAATTAATTGCAGCTAACAGCAAAGATCAAGGGCCTCCCACCAATCACAGCTCTGTTGCATACGTATTTTCTTGCCAGTGCGATTCTGGCTATGGTAGCTGTATGACTTTTAGTATAGAAACACAGTTAAATTGCATGCTCCTGCTTTATTCACCAAGCAACTGTTCCTCTCTAAGACAACATCAAGAAGTCCTAAGTTGTCGGATGAAATTATAAAACATTGCGTAGAGAACTATTATGGCAAACCATTGTCAGTACAAATAATTCCTAAGTGGTGAGATTGAAAATGCTCCACAATACGATAGAAAAAATTGAAACATGACATTAACCGTTTCTTAAAATAGGAAAAATGTAGATGTCATCGAAACGACCCGGAAAATCATCAATATCTGTGCCATGCTAAAAGTAAATGAACATACATACTTTACTGAAGGCATTAATCAGATCTTGCTCAGCTTCAGAGGTATGAACTGTTATAATGCACATTTTTGATGCAAATGAAACGGGTTGCATCAATTTATTTTCTCGATGAGATGATGACATCAAGGTTTCGGATTATTTCTGTTCTAAAAATGTCTAAATAGAAAGAGAGAAGTGTTAGCTTCACTTAAATACAAAAATTGAAGTCACGTTTAACTGCAGTTTGCGAACTTAACAATCATGGAAAACATCTTCTACATAATAAACGTACTTTACGTTTTGATTTTAAATTATTATGGAGCAGACAAAATCGTAATAAGGTTTGAAAACATGATATTTTTCGTTGAAATAAACCCTGCCCTATAAATTTTTTTTGTTTTCTTGCAATTAAATAATCCTGGTATTCAAGTCATTTAGTAAATTGACATAATCCTGCTTCCACACAAACTTTGGGGGCACAGAATTAGAAGGCAGAGGGCATAGCTCGTCAAAATTCACTCAGCTTTTAATCTCGTTAAGAAGCAAATTTCAAGGTTCAGAAAGGTCACATCACTATGAAGTGATCGGCCACACGGCAGCAAGATTTTAATTTGTCAACTAAGATGACTGATGCAGATGATTCATCGCTTACATACCAAAACAAAGGAAATCTGCTCTTTTTTCTCCTGCTATTCTATCATTAGCCTAAATACAAGGAAGAAACTATTTGCTTTACAGACGAAAAGGATTTGTCTTTTCATTTGTCTTCTTGGTGAATCACATAGTTCTAGCTACCGCATGGTCAAAGACACAACACTAATCAGGTACTCCAAAATTCTGACTGGCTATTTTGAACACACGACGTAACTGATATTTTTGCCTTGGTATTCCAAATATTTGACGATTTAGGCTTTGACGGGTTAAATCGTCATTCCATTTAAGAGTCCTTGAAGCCTTGTTTACAAAGCATTCGGAGCCTGACCTGAGTTTGTAGAAGGACTTTGCTTACACCACACACCTTTTGTTACTTTTTTGTTAATTTGAATTCATCTTTTTCTTGCCTTTTTCTGGCGTTTCTATAGCTCTTTTTGACTAATAGGCTAAAACCTTTCAGTTCGATTTGCAAACTCTTGTAATCCATACTCCTTTATAAATTTATCGAGTACAACTCTGATAGGAATCGGAACGATAGCAGCTTTTCAGTTTCCTTAATGTGAACACATTGTTTACCGCTAATTTAAAATTTTTTAGTAGCAACAATCTCTTTAAGATTTTCTGATACCCTATATTATGCTAAGATTTTATTAGTGCTGTGTAGACGCTGCAAACATATTAAAATAAATATAATGATAAATAGTTAAATGTACGTTGTGAAATATGAGAGCCCCATAAAGAAAGCTCAATAGCTAGCAATAATGTAAGATACTGAAGCAGAAAAAGGACAGATTAGGACAGGAAAGCCAAAAGTTAAAGCGTGAAGTTTCTATGAGATTTACGACTGTGTGATGGCATCAGCTTAGCTGGTTCGCCGCCGTTATGCTGTTCAGCTTTTTACGGTAGTTCCGCAGTTGTCACTTCTCGATGGATGATGTAATCCAAGAATCGAAACCCCAAGGAATACGTACCGCATTGAACTAGTAACTAGTATATAATCGATATACTGTCAGGGGCGGATCCAGAGGGTGGCGAAGGTTGCTAAAGCCACTGTCAGATTTTC
Organism: Carybdea cf. marsupialis auct. non (Linnaeus, 1758); assembly: GCA_010016065.2. Lineage (NCBI taxonomy): Eukaryota > Metazoa > Cnidaria > Cubozoa > Carybdeida > Carybdeidae > Carybdea > Carybdea cf. marsupialis auct. non (Linnaeus, 1758). Next base: position 14,241 of record JAAAKL020002092.1, read on the forward strand.
AAGGCAACACCATCAACTTAACAGACCCTGGTTTTCAACCCAGGAAACACTCAACATCATTCATGTATTTTACAACCTGTTATTGTTTCAGCAACCTGCCACTTACACAAGCGCTATTATTCATGTCCAATCAGAATGTCTTGTATCCTCCTGTGCGGCCAATAATGCGAGGGTATTTACGAAATTCAAAAAAGAGCAGGAGCCATCCTCGTTCAGCTTTTAAGCATGGAAATATACTCTTTAACCATTAAGCGTCTTTCTTTTTTCCCCTCGAGACACTGTCAGCAACCAAAGAAATTCAAAATTTGTCTCTGAACCAATCATAATCGTTAACTGAGTTACTAAGTTTTAGCGCGAGCCACCTCTATAATTGTCACAATTTGAATGAAAGATTTGAGCCAATTACAACTTTTCAACCTGGAGCACAGATGTCACGACATGAAGCATTTGTTTTAAACTCAAGATAGCTTCTGTAGTCAACATAACATAGACCTCCTCAAAGCGGTTGAACAAAGCTGTGAATGTTTCTGCAGTTTAGTTTTCCAAGTAGTATTCGGAACTTGAAGAAAAGAACCACTTTAGCACTCTTTTCGAGTCATCATTCATCAGCCATGGCAAACTTAATCTGAGTAAGTGGCCCGTGGATTCTTACAACGTGGCCACGAGACGATAGATTGAGCGAAGGTCATGAACAACAGAGGCGATGACGACATTTTCGGATTCTATTCGTGAATGCAACAAGGTGATTTCAAAATCCAATAACAATCTTTGCAGATCTTTAATCTTCCAATCAATCCCTAGATGGTTGTTGCTCTTCGTAAGATAACAAACGGATTCACTTTGTTACAGCTATTGGGAACGGTAGGCTAAATATGGACAGCGTTTGAGCGCCTGATGTTTGGAATCAGGGAATCATATTCCGTTACAATGTTGCACCAAGTCGACAAACTGTTTGGACAAAACTCGATTATTTCAGCATTGCACTACAGTTATTGATAGGAATTTTACCTACTCCTGATTTAGGGAAGGCTAATTCACACTACTTTATTTGTTTTGTTTTAAGATCAATGCATTTCATCAATCACTTTCAATAACAACAACGCTGCAGGCACGTAGCCAGAACATCATTGTTTTTTGATGTTTTCTTGAGAGGGAGGTAAGGGGGAAGGCCAAAGCTGACAGGAAACCACCTTTTCGCTAGGCTGTTTATTTGGGGGAGCAAGTTTCAATGTTTGATATCTGTCCTCTTGTGCTCTAAAGATATAATTATTTATTTGCGAAATTTTTACATGATTATCTGCTTATTTAAAAGTGAGGGCCTTAATGACTGTGCAGTTTGGATTTCATACACTATCCTGGTAAACATCGAGAGGCTGTGGTCATAGGGAACGCGTATTGCATAATCATGATCTACTGGGATGCTCAACCTAGTTATCTTCTGTCATACAAGAGAAAAGTAAAGCTGATCAATACACTTGCGGATTTAACTACCTTTTTCTCAAGCTTATGGGCGTGGTCTAGGAGACAATTCCAAGGGCCACATCGATGCTCGGTCATTCAGCCTCTTCCAAGCCACTATCAGATTTTTGGCTAGATCCGCCCCTGGTACTGTAGTTGATAAAACTAACAAATAGTAATCACAAGCGACTTTATAGATAAAGATACATTCAAACACGAAACAAAATATTCTCTAATCTCTAATACAACACTTTAGATCTTGTTATGGGAACCTTTCAATACCCAGCAGGCATCCAATAATAGCTATATGTATAATATCTTTGAACTGAGGCTTGGCGGTTAGTTCTAAATAGTCCTTGCAAACAATGCGATAGGAAAATTCTTCAGTTAAGGAAGTGCTGTAAGAGTAAACAAAGTCGTCCGTTAATCTGTTTTTGGTCGCTTATGACAACTGTTTACTTTCCTTGATTACCATGGAAGAATAATTACGTGGACAAATCATGGGTGGTTCTGAAGATTCGACAGAAGCGCATCACTAGCTTGCAAAGCAACAGAACGGAAGAAACATTTTGAACGTGGTCGGGAAAATCGGCTCATAATTGCAAAAAACCCCGATTTTTTCTTTGTTTAATAGATGAAGACCTACTAACAATTAGAAAAGTTAAGTATTAACTAATGTAGGCAAGGTATAGAAAAGATAAAGATGGTATGAACCATTGATTTATGAATGCTTAAAAAGTATTTGGTATGAACGGATCCCTGCTCCCAAGGAATGTATCCTCGAAATATCTCAAATTTCTTAGAAAACAACTCTGAAACTTCGCAGGTATTTTGAGTTACTTTTTAGTTAAGAAATCTAAGTTTATCTATGGAATTCTTTATTAGTACTTTCGTACGGTGAATTTGAAATTGGGTTATGATATCATATAAAAACAGGAAGTTGACAAGTACAAAAGGAACGGTCAAGAATCCATCATTAAGATAGCGATTTCCAGCAACACATAAATTAAACTTATGTTTCAATTTAAAAAGATCATTAACATATAATTGAGTACTAGGAGCTTCTTTACATGCAATTTACTTGATTTGTGCCCCAAAACATGTTTATTCTAAGTGGGTTTTTTTATCCGTACACATTTCGTTTTGTTAGTGGGTGACTCTTCGTCGACGGTAATTATGACACAACCATCAGAATTTAGTGCTTTTTAAATAAAACTCCTAAATAAATTCGAGTACAAGTATGAAAGTTTCAAAAAAGATTGAGCAAGTCATTTATGAGGAATCAGTGAAAAGTAGAGCAGAGGGTCTATTAGACCTCCGAAACCCAGTCTGGATAAAAATCAACATTGTATTGATCTTGCCTTCGCTAGAATGTATATGGTGGAAGGACCGTCATTCTCAAAATGGCTGTTTGTTCTTGGTATGCAGAGTGTGGTCAGGATGATGCGTGCAGACTGCTGTATGGCGACGTGATCCAAAATGTTCCAACACCTTTCCCAAGAAAAAGTGAAAACACAAAAAGGATGCAAGCATGCACTTAGCGAGGGCAGGAATTTATACATTCGGTGAAACATATACTTTCTTCAAATCGAGGCTTTACATAACACACGCACATGAACATCTATAAAATTAGTATACGTTGTATTTAAATTTACACATCAAAATCAATAATTCGCGTCATTTACTACTATACATAATGCTTAACTTGGTGTCTGGGCTTCTAACCAAGATTACGAGGAGCAGATACCTAACGTTCATAAAAATAACGCGAAAGTACATTTCATGACATTTTAGAGATAATAATATATATACGAATCATGAGGCTCAAATCAAATAAAAACCAGAAAAACTTTTAAACGTGAATGGCACGATTCACTGCCTAGGCAAAGTCAACGTCATTTTTGGCATTATTGATTTACCTACTTCGCAACAGGTACAGAAAAAAGTTTTACATTCATAAACACTATTCAAAGTCGGAATAATGAAAACACGGATAAGAAATGCAATGGCCTCACTTTATACAGTTGGAAATATTTAATACAATCGCTACAACAATAAACTTAAAAGTTATGATAAAATCTGTTTACTTATAGGAAAAATGTCATTACATTTGGAGGCTAGAGGACCACTGTTTAAATGGCATCAACTTGTAACAAACTCTGTGACGTTGAAATGCCGAGTGTGCCCGTGAAAATTACATACATAAGAAAGTCGACTATATTTCCGAGGAAAATTATAGGCAAAGCATCAGCTTGTTGCAACAGCACCAAAATAACACATCAAAATCCTTCCTCAGTATTGGCGAATGCAGATTTGTCGATAGGGGACTGTGTCTGTGTTTGTATGACGTTGAGATTAACTAAGAGAATTGTGTACATAGAGATGCCCGGCCCGTCTTTGATGGAAGATATAGCATACAAACCAACGCAGTGGCAAGTAGCAGAAACTAGGAACACTTTTTATTCTCAAAGAACCAAAAAGGAGTGACCCGCAAGATACGAACAATAATTGAAACATGAACCTCACGCAGAACTTCCACGAAGTGGAAACACAGAAGAACCTCTAAAATCACAGTGGAAGCGATCTGATCTTAAATGTCTTGGAAGTCTTAATATTGATCGATGCTAAATCTACACTAACTATATTGAAACAAGGAGTATCAAAGCAAGGAAATCCTTCTTTCTGCCTTTTTACATTGCAATCTGCAGTCACCTTTTGGGACTTTTTCTTTAGCCTCCAATGGCTGATCGAACAGAATAAACCAACCAATAAACCAAGACTCCGTGATAGTCTAGACCTGGTTGGAACTGTTTCGTTTGCATGAAAGGTTTGATATATCGGCATGCAATTTTTGGGCTTCCATTAAACTATTGTTTCAGTTTAAAATTATGTTTCGGAGAAAAATTCATATTTAGCTTTAATAGTAGTTAAGTTTAAGTAGCACATATTTGTGCATGCTCTTCTTAAACCCGAAGCTTTGGTCAGAGGGTAATCAGAACAAGATTGACTAGGTAACACTCTAACTTCCATTGTGAGTAGTACTATTGATATCATTCCATCACTAAGGTGTGATGTGACGTTATCTGTAGAATTCATTGCAGCCATGATATTATGCGGACGGACAGTGATGACGTCACAAATCACAAGCTTTGAAAATAGTACGATTTGAAATTTCGAAAGGCAACTTTGGCGTAGGTTGTTTCCCAAAGTACTTTACCCGTCGTGTATATAGTGTCAACCTAGAGGCCATTGATTCTAAAAAACCTCCGCTCAATACTGTGCTGATATTCCTTGGTTCCTTTAGTTAGGAACCAGCATTAAATTATAAGGTTTTATAGAGAGTTTTAAAACTTTGAAACCTGATATCTCCGTGTTGGGAAAGGGCATCACTCTCATGTTTGGCCATTGACATTCTCACTAATAGGGCAACATGGCAATTGAGTCTCTTCCCCGTAATTCAAAAATTTTCAAAATCGCGATATCACACTGTGCCACCGCATTATCACTGTATTATTGCAATGAATTTAAGTATGATTATCATATCGTAGTAGTGCAAGGTATGATAACCTTACAGAATGGTAAACATTAGTCATACATGATCCTGCTGTCATAGCTCGAAGCTGAAATTCACATGATTAGCTAAAGTCACTCTCATTTTTTAAGGCTTTGATAAATAACGTGTTGATAACGACTTGGCTTACTGATCGTTAGTGGAGGCAGTGATGCTGTTATGAATTGCTGTTAACATGAGTAGTACGACCATGTCTTGATCTAACAACAAATAGCGTATTCCAGCACGTAATCTACCTATAACTTTTAAATAGTAGTACGCTGTACGCAGGGAATGACATTTTAAGCATATACACAGCAGGCATTATCCATAATCACTCTGAATGTAATTAAAGGGCTGTAGCAAGTTGAGTCCGAAAATCTATTACTGTGAGATCAAGATTTGACTTTCATGCTAAATTTGAGTTATAAGTAGAAAATATTGATGACTTGGAAGGCTTAAAAAGCTTTCACACTCGGATAACGAGACGCTTAACTGGAGGACCAGGGTTGATGTATTTGCCACCTGCGTAGCCGTTTGGATCCTGACATATTGGGAGTTGCCTTGTTGTGTCTCCATAGGTGTTTCCAAATCTGTATCTTTCCTCTACAAAGAAAAGAATACCTAAATGTTGCAATGTCATCGAAATATGTAAATATTGGAGCTAGAAAGCACAAGGTATTTCTTTCAGGAATCTAACAGGGAGAGGGACGATATGCACATTTCGGTCAATGTGAATAGTACAATGTGGACAATGTGTTACATGAGAAGAAAAAGTTACAGAACGGAAACTGAAATGGATGGGGATCGGGATGCAGGAGGACTGAGCTTCTTACTCAAAACAAAATATGATGATGGCAGCCCAAACCAATCTGCGCAGATGCAAATTCCAGACAAGGTAAACTGTAAGCGTGGCAAATATGGTACGCTGCACCACATCTTATCAGACTAGGCAGGACAGGCAGCGACTTTTTACTTCTCAAAAGTGATAAAAAAAAGGTTACGCAAGGGGTCGCAAAGTAATGAAATATCCAGTTCAGATAAAAACATAGCTCAGCAAATCATCAACAAAGGGCACAACTACGTTCAAACATTACAGTAAGATTGCCCAACTACTTCAAACATACTTCCAGTTACTCAAGAGTATCATTTTTGAATAGCTGATTTAATGGAAATAACTGCCATGGGTGCTACTTCAACCTTTTCGAGACCTATGAAGAATAATCACCTTTTCTATCAAAAGTTCTCCAACATTTCTAATGCTTTTCTATCACGATTTATAAATAACAGGCAAAGACTTCGCAGCAGGGTTAAAAATGAATAGGTAAATGGCATTTAAAGATACTCATTTCAAAATACTCATGCTACTTAAGTCTCTTTAAGGGAAGTTTGGATTTGTCAAAAAAATTACTATTTTTACGGCTTCATTATATTAAAGAAACTTTTTTTTCCTAAAAAGCAATGAATTGTCATTCTCAGTAAATTTTTCTTTGTATAGAGAAGTTTACAAAAAGAGAAAACCTAACAATGTTGTCTAAAATAACAAAACTAGGAAAAATAGAGTACGGTACGGTAGTGTTAAGTAGAAGGAAACCAAAAGCAAAGAAATGAGAAGACAGTAAATAGAGGAAAGAAAACTGAAAGGGGCAGTAGTGATAGTGAGGTACATCATGACACTGTCAAGAATAAACTCAGTTTGAAACTGGCACAATCTCGAAGATCGGATTAGATCTTAATATAATAGAGCTACTTGTAACTCGAAGAACAGCATTTGCAAGCACAGGCCGTAGGTAGTTTACTACAAAACTAACTAATACTTTCAAACAGCTGATTTGTTTATTTATTGATTATGAGAATTACTAGAAACTTGTGTCCTGAAACTTACAAAGTTTAAAGTCTTAGTCATGAGAAGTGTCAACAATTCTTGGAATAGATCTATCATTACGAGACTTAACCCGGGACTTTGGCGCCAGAAAAGAATTGTGATAGATATGAGTTTGTTTGAAGTGTTTTCTATCACGTCCGCATGGAACAACCAATCGTAATACATCACGCTATTATTTCGATCATGTTAGTTGTATTTATTATGAAAGTTTCTGATGAGCATCATACGAAACAAAGCTTTTCAACCTTACGACATGATTTGTCTTTTCAAAGAAATTGTCGGATTCTGCACCACAAACAATCTGTTTAAGTAGTGTCAACATTCAAGCTCCAGAAAAACAAAGATAAGCTTGAGTTTATTGGTACTTGTTAGATGGAAACTGTACACAAGTACTAAAATGCTTCTAAAACTGTTGGGCACTGAATTAAAGGAAGATTTACATACTTAATCACCTGGCAAGGCTAACAGTTACTCAAGGATAAGGGTTAACGAGGTTTATAGATCAGGAATGGACGATGGTATGTATTACGAGCGTATTGAGGAATATATGTAACATATGCGAATAGTGTCAACAATGTGTATCAAAATAAGATTTGAAGATGTCAATATTGTAGCCGCAAGGGAAGCAATATTGTGGTAACTTATGCCACAAATGCAAAGTACGTAGAATTTTTTTTTTCATGGAGCCCTGGATGCACCCGGGCCACAAAGGGAGAAAGAGAAGACATTTCACTAAAGACGACAATACGGGCTGTTGCTTAGAAAAGGGTTTACGCATACACCAATGATTAAAGCTCTGCATGCAGATATTACGGAATTTACGACAGTATTGTACACAGAAAAGGAACAAATCGACTCCGCGGGATGTGTTCTGCGACGAAAAGAAGATACCAATTTCAACGAGTTTGAAAGGAGAACAAGACAAGAACGAGTACTATGAGTAAACCTTTTAAGAGCATCTGACTTTTTTATTTGGGTTGAAAATTGTATCAGATTGGTATTTTTAGAGTGAGAATGATTCAACCATTTGTCTGCCAATTTCGTCAATGGATTGGACAAAAAAAAAGATAATAATGGTAGATTTTGAGAGCAGTCTAATAAACTTTTCAAAGTTAGTGATTTCTTTAAGGAGGGAGGTTTTTATTTTAGTTGCAGCAAACTTGTGATGTGGTGAAAGGAGAGGAGCCTGAATTTACAGGTGTGTAAGATATTAAGGCACTCATAATCACACTAGAAACTCGGAATTAGATGAAAAAGAATTAGCACGTCCTTGACTAGCAACCCTTTAAAAGTTACAGCCCGTACAATATCCGTAAGAGCCGAAAGTTGGTAGAACGTGGAGTTTGTGCGTTGTTTCTGGAACTCTATTAGTATAATAGTATAATATAGTAAGTGCATTACACTGGAGAGTGGCCTCTGTAAAATAAGATCTCATTGTAATCTTTAACACCAGGAAAGCAAATATAGGAAAGAATCCTCTGATAGGATATACATTGTAAGGTAGTATGCTTCGTGGTGCCTAGAGGTAAAGTGTTTCTCGTTTCTCGCCAATACCATCTACAACACTTCTAGCGTGACTGCATCCAATTTCTTACTTTGGTATATACTGAGTAGTCAGTTATACTGATAAGGGCTGAATCTAGCTGAGAATGAGAAGGGACTACCTCTTCTTTTTCTTGCAGAAGAATCTTTTGTCAAACAAGCAGTTTAATCCTTTGATAGAAAAAGCTAGACGGGATGAAAGCACCTACAATCCTGGAGTAATAGAAGCTAATCTTTTACTAAATTTCAGCGAGAATGGAACAAATCACACAAGACACTTGCACATGAAAGGGGTGTCCATTCCTAGTATTATTTGTTTTCTAGACCTCTCCGCTTAGCAGCAGGGACGGTCTGACATGCAAGTGTCCAAATGTCCAAACTTAACAATATTTTGAAACGGGGGTTAGGGAAACTTGCATATTTCCTAGTCCAAAATTGTAGCAGCTATAATAGAAAGGTAATAGTCTTTGACGCAGGCATTTACTATCCCTCTCGCCCTCCTTATGATTCTGACTCTAGTTACGTACTATTTAAGCTGGCTACAAAAATACTCTTCGAAATAAACGTTTACTCACGTGGCATAAATCCAGTATACTTTGGCACCATACCAATATCCTTATAAATGTAGTTGCCTTTGCTTAACTGTTGGGTTAACTGGTTATTCAGGTTCGGCAGTGATCTGAAATGAAAAAAACAACAGTATACTTGAAATTCATTGTTCAGCCGTAACTCTTGTTAAAGACGTCTTAGATAAGTTGTAGGGTAATGTGAGTCAAATCAGAAAACTTTTGTCTCTCAATCGGCTTACGTTGGTCGTTGCAAGTTACTTCTATAGTATAAATTCTATCACGACTATTATTAACATTTTTATTATTCATTGCATAACTTTGCTATTAAAATGATCGGTCACGTCCTCTGCTGGCAGATATGCTTTTGCTGCGCTAAATATCCACCTTTGTTCACTTACTCGTGTACTGATGATTTTGATCTTCGCTTTGGCTTTTGTCGTGTCTAATTTATGTAAGAAAGTACATAGTACGAAGTATAAAGATTTTGTCTCGCTGGGCCACCATTAGTGGTTATGCAAATCAAACCACGTGGCAAATGCTAACTTTCATAAACTAAGAGTGTGGGGCAGGGGTTTCCATGGTGATTCGATCATTTAATGCTTCCGAAATATCGTTCCCTTCAAGCATACAAAATCATCGTGCTCTCAAAGCCCACCAAGGACTGTGTAGACACATACGTCACCTTCATGATGAGCTTCTACCACTAATGTTTGAAAGATTAGAGGTTGATGACTCGCAGCCTGAGCTTATAGAGTCTATTCCCAATATCATGATTTAACTGTCATTTAATAATGAAATTTACAATTCACGATGTGGAAAAGTAATTATCTCCAGCATCAAAGCAATGTCTAGTCCTAAACCATTGAAAATAATATTACTTGAACTTGAAAAAGGATTTTTCATTTTTATTTAATCATTGTCAACAAAGACTCCTCTAACGCTTTATTCTTACACAATTAAATATTTCATCTTGAACCTAACTTGAAAGGCAAACTTTTTTGTCAGGGATATTGTCAGTTCTCCTCCCCTCCGCATCTCAACTTCAAGATAAAGTTTGTGGGAAGCACACCGTTACGCAAAACTGGATTCTCAAAAGTGCAAAACGCCCCTCTGGCATCACGAAAACCGTTCCAGTCAGAAAGTCGGAAGTAAACACAAAATTCCTGCTTTAGCAAATAATGTAAAGAATTAAAACAACATTATCGGTGAGAGCAACTTTATTTGACTTACCTAGACAGATTAATCGGTCTTAGAGACATAGCCTCGGATTTGTGTCGAGCGGCGAGCGCATCCTTGTAGGCATTTCCACTCCAGACGTGATACCTTTCGCCATGACTATGCGCGTTTGTTCTAGGTACAAATGCAGTGTAACCGGGTAACGGGGGCTCAGTGAAATCTCTTTTACTACCTACGAAATGACAGACAGAAACGTCATGCAAGTTATTTGAAAGGTAATTACATTGTATAATTTGCTTTCATGTATGTCCCACTATCCCAACCATATGGGCGTTAGCTTGAATATAATGCACTTTACCTTTTGGCCGTTTAGTCGTACATGATGTCTGGCATCCTAAATGCTAAGCCTACTATTTGAAATTACAGCTGAATTACTTATCGATGATAAAAAAAGTAACATGAAGCAACATTAGTGGCCTCAAGGGCACTACTGATACAGGTAATAAAATTTGGTGGCAGTGGAATAATGGCAGCATGCTCTTTATTGTAACAGACAAAATACTGTCTCATCCATCCTAAACTGACTCTTTCGTATCGGTTTCCGAAGGAGCAGCTTTTTTACCCAAGTCGTAATAGTGCTCTCACAATCAGCATCTGTATGACACCTTCCCTACAATATATTGTATTCCTTGACACTTACGCAAGTCCTTGGCACCAAATTGCGAATCTATCCATCCACTAAATAACCTCAACTAACCAAATGACATACACTATGACACATGTGTAAACCTGTGATGCTTCAATAGTGAAGCTTCCACATTTAACCATCAAATTTAAACCTGAGACTCCAATAGTTTTGTAACCGTGTATCTCTGTTACTCCTTCAATTAAAAAATCCTACAATTTACGAAAGTAAATTACAAGGGCATTGCAGCTTCTGTAAACTGCTTCGATAAGGTCTGAAAACATTAGAAAGTGTAGCAGTCATCCATTTCCTTCTTTAAATTAAACCAGAGCCACCGAAACTGACCAACTAGCATCGTAAAGATGATCAAAGATAAGTAAAACCTGCTGGTGTTATGGAATAACAGACGATAACACCAACGAAGATATGAACAAACCGAAAGATATCAGACCAATAAACCAGTAGTAACATAGTCACAATATGGCTAGGAACCTCTACTCTATGCTCTTGTCCATGCTCAGGAGATTCAGGTAATATGTACAATTAAGAGCTACCGCACTTACTGAAGTGTTTTCCTTGATGAGCGGTAGCATAACGTACATTTACGCCAGGATGGGAGGGATCAGGAGGTGGATAACTGGCAGCGACAGGGAACGATGAGTAGCCACGAACCGTTGTCTTAAGGTTTACTTGGTCTCCATGATGTGAAGCTTCTTTTGACTTGAATTCTGTAACTGATTCTTCTGTTCCCTCCTTGTAGGTACTACCAAACTTGAAACGATGGCAAGGCACGTATCCTAGTGTTCAAAATTGTGAGAGATTATAATTATAAAAAACTAACTGTTCTGCTTATCTATTGTGCTACAACTTATCCAAAAATCTTGGAAAGATCTATAAAATGTTGAAATGAAACAATTCCCTGCGACAGTTTCTGTACATTTTTCTCAATTCAATGACACGCCATGAGATCTTACTAACTGTCATTATGGTTGCTTCAATCAAGCTTCCAAAATCTGGACATACATCAGATGCACAATGCAACCTGCACAAATCATTCATAATACTAGCACAGCAATCTTGAAGTACCTATCGAGACTCCGGGTGCAAATCTTATACAGTTTAGGAATATAAAAACACAGGCGCAAATTCTAATTATTATTACCCTATTAAACGAAGTAGGGGAGAAGAAGCGCAAAATGTTGGCCTAAACGCCCAATCACAGAGGATATACGAGCGTATTACGCACACCCATTGACGCCCATAAAAACAACAGGGGCTGCCTATGCGCCTAAGCGTAATCGATTAAAGTAATCTAAAAACAGACCATTTTAAGGCAACATATGACGAATTCAGGGCAATATGTTATAAGGGCGTAATTATGTATCGTACCTGTATATCCTGGTACCATTTTCTCCACGTAAATTTTATCAGCCTCTTGCTTCGGTAAGAATGCTTCTTTCATCCATGTCTTATCTGGATAATTATGAATCAATTTCTCATTTTTCATCAACTTCTACAGAATTTAAAAAGACCATTCAAAGTCAAATTTACAAAAGGGATTCAAACATATGCAGTCGACCTTCATTTTAGTTTGTTCCCTGACATTTCCAACGCCAAAAAGCGATGTTTAACTGTTCAAGGAAAATGATACCCAAAACACTTACGTCCTATGTTCCTAAAGAAAGGGGAAAGAAAGAAGTGCAAGAAGAGTGGAAGGAAAAGTGCGAATTTAAGATATATCTAGCAACTTGTAAGTCTCTATAATTTGTCCCTTTTTATATAAATGTCTGTGTGTTGGATCCCAGATTGGAGTTTACTTAGCCTAGAATTAAAGACCTGTAGAAAACATCATTCAAAAGCATAACATCTCAGGTTTTATAGTTATTAACGATAATCGCAAAGCTTTGAAAGTCGTCAAGTACTCAAAGTACTTTAATCCTTGGCACATTTCATGTCATAGTCATGTCTATAATTTTATGATAATGCAGCAACTTTGTATCAATGTTTTACCCCATACTGCTATTAATAGAACAGCCTGAACAAGCTGACAGTTTAATGCACACAGACAGTATGTCTTTGTAAGGTGATGGTATTTATATATCTCTCAGGTACATAGTTCAATTTTAGTGCTTTCGGATTAAGTTGTCTGGCAGACTGGCTTGAGGGTAGCGGTAGTGGAACGCTCTGCGGCCTGTGGATACTACCACACGTAAAATATCAACATCTCATCATTGTCATAGTGAACTCTTTTGTAAGATTTATATTCTTTAGGTATTTTTGCTGTTATTTTGGGTATGGTAAGGTTATGACATAGCTATGACAAGATGCGCTAGATGGTTACTAAATTTCGTAGAGTTCCTACTAATATGAGGGCAAAGCCAAAGAAATTTAAATACTAAAATCACCGTTCAAGCTAAAATTTAGCAATGAGTTCGTCTCTATTTAACGAAGGGAGTCGCATCAATAAAAAGC